>JANHFX010008092.1:93241-132608 GCA_027560015.1 Chloroceryle amazona
CATGGAACCCCTTTTTCAGCAGGACCATCTCATCAGGACTGCTACCACCACCCCAGCCAGCAGTGTCGGGTTGTACACGGACTCTGTTTCGGGGTGTTTCTTTATACTGTGCATTTCTCTTGTTTTGTATTTCTGAGTTGAGTCTCTCGCTGTTTGCTTTTTCAAACCATTACAGCCTCCATAGTTCATCAAATAATAGTAGCCACCATAAATGATTATGTACAGCATACAAATGAAGGAATTCCAGTAATATACTACTTGTAGAAGTTATTATCATTTTCAGAACTACAGTTTTGTTTGTCCTTACTTTATACATATCATCTAACCCATAATATATGAACACAGGCATTAACTGGTCTTCACAGGACCTTGGCTAAATAAAGAAATCTTAACTCAGTTTTACAGGTAGTAAAGTAAAAACATTAGGTGCCTTGACGAGAAAGATCTTTCACACTCTTGTGAGACTGACTCTTCTATCGGAGCATTGTCAAATGCACCAAGACCAAAACATCTGGAAGTCTTCAGCAAAGAAAAAAATTACCAAGGAGAACAGTACAGGTCCTGGCAGAATGACAGATGTGTGGGAACAGTCAACAAGGAACAACTTCTCACAACAAAAACTAGTAGGCAGCTCACCACTAAATGGCAGGTCTGCAAGTAAGTGCTTTTTCTTTACAACATACCCTTGAGTTATGGAATCATTGCAGCAGGATATTGGACACCCACAAAGAACAAATGAACTCAAAAAAGAACTAAATTTTTGAATGACAGACCTACTGCTGTTATTTTAAAAACACAAATGCTTGAGTGCAACCTTTAGCTAACAATCTCCCTAAACCACCAATTAAGGCACCTAACCATGGGGGGGGGGGGGGGTGTGTGGAAATAAAAATCATAATATATACTTAATGCATTTCTTACCTTCTCCTCTCCATGCATCTTTACTAGCTGTCTTTGGAGAGAGCATAGAACTAAATGAACACTTGGACTGGCCAGAAAATGGCTGTTATTCTGTTCTCATGAAATACTGGAAGACATGCCAAATAACAGATGTAGGCAGACAAACTAGTAGGCACAAAATGTATGCAGACATTAGACTCTTACTCCACTCCCAGGTCAAAACCAGTGTTAATGGCTATTTCTCCAAACAGCATGATATAATGTAAGACACAACAGATTTGGACAAAGTCATGTATAATTATTGTGAGAAAAAATAATTACAAATAAGATAAAAGACTTTACTTCTCTCATACATGTGAATTAATTCTCTACTGGGAAACAAGCCATGATCCATGGCCAACTCTCAAACAGGAAAACAAATTAGGTACAACTAGATTTAAAAGCCAAGGCTGTATTCTACAAAGAGGTTCAGTGTTCATCCACTTTTAGAAAGCTTTTCTAATTCAGTGGAAATCAAGATTTGACAAGTGGATCTCATATCTGAGGAATTCCCCAGTGCAGTATATAGATCCTGCCCAGTATGAAATCAGAAGTCATTTAGGCCAAGATTTCTGTTCCTTTCATGTCATAAGCATTACTTTTCTTTTGATTAACTATTAGATTTCCATCACAATCTACAGTCCCTTCAGATTTATCTGAAGTCTGTAAACTGGCCAATCAAATCCAGCTACACAGGAATGGGATGGTTTGGGGGATAGGAATGGGTGTTGGTTAATTTTTAGTGTTATGGTCCTTAGTATGTAAGTGATAATGAAAGAACTAGGTACAGAGGAATTTTTCAAAACTTTTTTTTTTTTTCCTAAAAATGAGGATGCTATTTAATCTAATGTCCTTTCTATGATGAAAACCATCAAACTGAACAAGATTATTTTTGACATCACCTCTTTGAAATGAAATAGGATTTGGTTCTTTTGGACAGAATTTGTGGCCCAAGCGCTATTCACTGCTGTATTCAATAGCCATCAGGAATGACAACAGCACTTCAGCCTGGAAAACCAATGTGAGGTCAGATTCCTGTAGCAACTGAGATTCCCTGATCCCCCACTTAGGTGACATATGAGAACCTGTTCCTTCTAGTAAGCAAAAAGGAAATCAAGAAGACAAGAGTTTTGGCATAACTACTTCAGTTACTAAGGAGAGTAAAGGAGAAGCAAAACTTACAGTTTGATCCAAATGGCTGAGGATGCCTTTGTCTTCTTTAGACATAGTTAACTCTACCCCCATGACCACTAGTATCCTCCTGTTGGTTCTAGATAGAAGTAAGTCCACTGAAAAAATACAGCACCTTACTGCTGTCTGGTATAATGTTTTCCACATTTTTTTTCTTTTGTTTCAAGAGCCAGCTAAGTTTCCCTTAAATCAAGGTGTTCCTATACTAGTAAAACTATAGGAGGACCTCAAGGAGACTTGAAAAGATCATCTTATGAAATTCCTACTGTGAGACACAAGCAAGTATATTCCTTAAGAATTTTTTGTGTCTAACCTGTTTCTAGAAACTTCTAATCTCAAGAAGTATTCCACAACATCTTTAACCATCCATTTTAGTGCCTAACTATGCACAGAAATGAATTGAGAATATGTAGAGGGATGTATTGTAGAATCATAGAACTGTCCTGGCTGGAAGAGGCCTTTAAGATGATCCACGTCCATCTGTTAACCCAACACTGCCAGTTCACTACAAAAATATGTCCCTAAGTACCCTATCTACATGTCTTCTAAATCCCTCCAGGAATGGTGTCTTCCTCCACCTTCCTGGACAGCTTGTTCAAGTGCCTGACAACCCTTTCAGTGAAGTTTTTCCTTATGTCCAACATAAACCTCCCCTGATACAACTTGAGGCTATTTCCTCCTGTCCCATTGTTTGTAACTTGGAAGAACAGAGCAATCCCCACCTGGCTACAACCTCCTTTCAGATAGTTGTAGAATGTGATAAGGTCTCCCCTCAGACTCCTTTTCTCCAGGCTAAACAACCCCAGTTCCATCACCCGCTCCTTCTAGGACTTGTTCTCTAGACCCTTCACCAGCTTCAATGCCCTTCTTTGGACCTGCTCCAGCACCTCAAAGTCCTTCATGTAGTGAGGGGCCCAAAACACAACACAGTATTTGAGTTGTGGCCTCACCCATGCCAAGCAGACAGGGATTATCACTTCCCTAGTCATGTTGGCCACACAATTTCTGATACAGGCCAGGGTGCCATTGGCCTTCTTGGCCACCTGGGTACACTGCTGGCTCCTATTCAGCCACATATCAATCAATACTGCTAGGTCCTTTTCTGCAGGACAGCCTTCCAGCCACTCATCCCCAAACTTGTTGCGTTCCATGGTGGTGTTGTGACCCAAGTGCAGGATTCTGAGGTTGGCCTTATTGAACCTCATACCAGTGACCTTGGCCCATTGATCCAGCCTGTCCAGATCTTGCTACAGAGCCTCCCTACCCTCAAGCAGGTCAACACTCCCCCATAACTTCATGTTGTCTGCAAACTTACTGAGAGTCCCCTTGATCCTTTCTTCCAGATCATTGATAAAGATAATAAAGATAACAGGCCCCAGCACTGAGCCCTGGGGAACACCACTTGTGTTCCAGCAAAGCGTATGCCCATCTGAGCTATAAGTAGCCAGTTTCTCCAGGAGGATGCTGTGGGAAATGTGTCAAAAGCTTTAGTACAGTCCAGGTAGACAACATCCACAGACTTTCCCTCACCCAGTAAGCACACTTCTTGTCACAAAAGAGATCAGTCTAGTCAAGCAGGACACACCTTTCATAAACCCATATTGACCGGGCCTTATTGCATGGTTGTTCTGTATATGCTGTGTGATGGCATTCAAGATGGTCTGTTCCATAACCTTCCCTAGCACCAAGGTCAGATGGACAGGCCTGATAGTTCCATGATCCTTCCACCATCTTGTAGATGGGTGTCATGTTAGCTCCAGTCAACTGGCACCACCGTGGTTAGCCAGGGCTGCTGATAAATGATGGAAAGCAGCTTGGTGAGCACTTCTGCCAGCTCTCTCAGTACCCTTGGGTGGATCCCATCTGGCTCCATAGACATGTGCATCTAAATGTTGTGGCAGGTCACTGACCATTTCCTCTTGGATTATGGGGGCTTCATTCTGCTCCTTTTCTTCCAGCCTGGGGGGGAAGAGCCTTCTTTCAGTTCCTCAGCCTTTTCCTCATCCTTGGTCATTACATTTCTCCTCACATCCAATAGAGAATGGAGATCCTCCTTAGTCCTCCTTTTACTGTTATTGTGTTTATAGAAACATTTTAAATTGTCTTTTATGTCAGCAAACAGATTAAGTTCTAGTTGGGCTTTGGCTCTTCTAATTTTCTCCCTGCAAAACCTCATGAAATCTCTGGGGTCTTCCCGAGTGGCCACAGACTTTCCTTTTCTCCCTGAGTTTCAGTCAAAGGTCTTTGTTCAGCCAGGTTCTTCACTGCTGACTTCTCTTTCAGTACCTGCTGCTGCACCTTAAAGATTTCTCTCTTGAAGTATGCCCAGCCTTCCAGGATTCCTTTGCCCTTCAGACTGTCTTCCGAGGGACCTTGTCAAGCAGTCTTCTAAACAGGTCAGTCAACATCATCCCTCCAGAAGTCCATTCCTTACTTCTCAAAGAACTGAAAATTTTACCATTTCATGATCACCGTGCCAAAGATGGCCTTCAATCTTCACATCACCCACAATTTCTTCTCTGTTCATGAACAACAGGTCTAGCAGGCTCACTCACCAGCTGTGTCAGCACTTCCACCCATCCCAGGACTGTTTCCTTTCTGCTATACTATATTTCCAGCAGACATCTAGTAAGCTGAACCCCCGCAGAAGAACAACTGGTAGCGATTGTGAGACTTCTCCCAGCTGCTTACAGAATATTTCATCTGCCTCTTCATCTTGGCTGGATGGTCTATAACAGACTCCCACCATGGTATCTGCCTTATTGGCAATCCCCCTGATGTCTCCCTATCATCACCATCATTAAGGTCAAGACAATCAAAACACTCCCTAACACACAGGGCCACTCCACCGCCTCTCCTTCCTGACCCTTCCTTTCTAAAGAGTTTGTAGCCATCCAATGCAACACTCCAGTTGTGTAAATCATCCCATCATGTTTCCATGACGGTAACTGTATCATAGTTTTCTGTAGTACAATGCCTTCCAGCTTCTCCTGTTTGTTGCTCATGCTGAGTGCAATGATGTAGATGCACTTCATTTGGGCTATTGATCTCATCACCTTTTCGGCGGAAGAAGGCCTGATTCCTACCTGGCTATTCCCAGGTGCTTGCATGATTCTATTCCTGCTGGCAGCACTTCAGGCCATGCCCTCTCATCCTGTCACGAGTTGCCTGGGAGAAGAGCCCAATCCCCATCTGACTACAACTTCCCTGCAGGTAGTTGTAGAGAGTGATGCGGTCCCCCATGAGTCTACTCTTCCCCAGGCTGAACAACCCCAGCTCCCTCAGCCTCTCCTCATACGACTTTCCCTCCAGTCCCTTCCCCAGCCTCGTCGCTCTCCTCTGGATCCACTCCAGCACCTCAATATCCTTCTGGAAGTGTGGGGCCCGGAACTGCCCCCAGTACTCGAGGTGAGGCCTCACCAGTGTCAAGTACAGGGGCAGAATTACATCCCTAGTCCTGCTGGCCACACTATTCCTGATACAGGCCAAGATGGCATTGGCCTTCTGTGCCACCTGGGCACACTTGCTGGCTCATGTTCAGCCGTTAATCAACCAGCACTCCCAGGTCCCTCTCTGCCAGGCTGCTCTCCAGCCACTCATCCCGCAGTCTGTAGTGCTGCAGGGGGTTACTGTGGCCAAAGTGTAGGACCCTACGCTTGTTTTTGTTAAACCTCATCTTATTGGCCTCAGCCCATCGACTCAGCCTGTCCTGAAGCATCTCCCAGTCCTTCAACAGATCAACACTCACCCCCATCTTAGTGTCATCCACAAATTTACTAACAGGAGACTCGATTCCCTCATCCAGGTCATCAGTAAAGATGTTGAATAGAACTGGTCCCAGTACTGATCCCTGGGTGACACCACTGGCCACTGGCCACCAGCTGGATGTGGCACCATTCACAACCACTCTCTGTGCCCAGTCATCCAGCCAGTTTTTAACCCAGTGAAGGGTGCACTTGTCCAAGCCATGGGCTGCCAGCTTTTCCAGGAGGATGCTGCGGGAGATTGTGTCAAATACTTTGCTAAAGTCAAGGTAGACCAAATCAACAGCCTTCCCCTCATCCAGGCGGGTCACCCAGTCACAGAAGGAGATGAGATTGGTCAGGCAGGACCTTCCTTTCCTAAACCCATGCTGTCTGGGCCTTATCCCCTGGCTGTCTTCTACATGTCACTTGATGGCACTCAGAATGATCTGCTCCATAACCTTGCCAGACACTCAGGTCAGGATGACAGGCCTATAGATCACAGAATCCTCCTTCTGGCCCTTCTTATGGATGCACCTCATGCTGGCAAACCTGCAGTCATCTGGGACCTCCCCAGTTAGCCAGGATCGGTGATAAATGATGGAGAGCAGCTCAGACAGTTCTTCCACCAGCTCCCTCAGCACCCTAGAATGAATCCCATCCGGACCCATGGACTTGTTGGGATCTAAGTGGCACAGCAGGTCACTACTTTCTCCCGGATTACAGGAGGGGTATTCTGCTCCCCATCCCTGTCTACCAACTCAGGAGCCCCATTGCCCTGAGGACAGCCAGACTTTTTGTTAACGACTGAGGCAAAGAAGTTATTAAGTACCTCTTATCTTCCATTACTATGTTCCCCCCCATCCATGAAGGAACTTTCCCTGACCCTCCTTATGTTATTAATGTATTTAGAAAAGCACTTTTTATTATCCTTTACAGAGATGGCCAGATTAAGCTCTAACTGAGCTTTTGCTTCTCTAATTCTCTTTCTGCGTAACCATACAATATCCTAAAATGCTTCCTGGTTCACCAGAACTTTTTCCCACAGTTGATACACTCTTTTTTTTTTTTCCTTCTTTTTCCCTGAGTTCTTGCAAAAGCTCCCTGCTCAACCAGGTTGGTGGTCTTCCCCACTGGCTCATTTAATGGCACACAGGGTCAGCTTGCTCCTGTGCCTTCATAATTTCATTCTTAAAATAAGCCCAGCCTTCCTGGGTCCCTTTGTTTTCAAGGGCTGCTTCCCAAGGGATTCTCTGAACCAGCATCCTGATAGAAAACCAGTTAAAATACTGGACTGCAGGAAAACATGTCCTTTTTCATTTCCCTTAAGTGAAATTGATGTAATTATTTAATATGGTACCTGTATAATTTGATAATGTAATGATTTAAAACCATTCACAAGTAATTTATAGCAGAGGATGTAAACACAAGAAAATCAAGCTGGCCACATACCACAGCACACCTACTGCCGGCTGCAGTTTTGGCTTCTTTGGATGTCTGCACTCTTTGCTACTAGCAGAATTAACTGAATTGTACCACTGTTTAGTACATCATTGGGAGTTGTGTGTTCATAAAGCAATAAAAATGCTTTTGAATATAAATCTCTGGTTTCCATATCTGCCATTCCCCACAGATGTTTCAAAGGCAAGAACAAAGTGGCAAAGATTGCTTTGTCACAGTTACCTGAGAGCATTATGCTGCAAGGGTCTCAGGGCTGTCTACTCCCATAATCCATTTATGTAAATAACCCATGCTAGAATCTTTGACTTGGATACTAGAACTGAAAGGTAAGAGGCTTTTCTGTACTGACCAGTATCTGTTATCACAATGATGTACAGTAAGTCACTGGTTTGATGTTCTGAAAGCTGTTTTAGCAGTCGTGTGCTGCAGACTACTCTGTTCAGTGAAGTGAGGTCTATCTAGATAAATTCCGTGGCCCCCAAACAGGGAGGATATGATATTGAAACGTACCCTTAAATTTATTTCCAATACTACTACTACTAAAAATATTAAAATAATTATGCTCAAATAAAAAATATATTGGAGAGATACTACATCTAGCACATTCTGTTTTACCAAACAGGCATGTGGGAATCATAAATCAAAATTTAACAGGTAACTCCATGTTTTTCCACTACACAGAAAAGAAGTTCTCTCCTGTTAATCAGAATGCTGTGGTCGTTAAGAATGGTAATAAATGGTGAATATCGTGAAGAACAGTGAATAACATGTAACCTACATACTGAGGGAAAAGAGTTCTGGATGACGTATCTACTCATATAAAATTAGGAGTGTATAATATAAAGACAGTGACTGTAAAAAGATGCTAGGACTTCCATGTCTTACCCAATAACAGCAATTTACTCTCTATAACCATATGGTTTTGTCTAAGAAAGACATATTCTGCAGCTCAGTTTTTCATTACGTTCTCCTTGAGCAGTCATGTAATATTTGAACAGCTTACCTTGCCAGCAAGTCGATCAACTCAAGTTTTGACATTCCATCAGGAAGCAATCGAGGAATAGCAGCAACACATGTTCTGAAGAGATCAATTTTGGGTTTTCTTTCACCACTGAAAAATGAAAACAGAATTTTGATTAAGCTTAACCAGTAATTATATTAAATGGTCCACCTCCATTTTCCAGAAAAGGGCTGGACATAATGGATTGCCAGAAGCCGACTAAGAACATCAGGTCAGAAAGCTAGACACTAGAAATTAAATAAGAAACACAAATAAACGTTTCCATTGAATGAATGGTTTTTATTTTGATGTTTTTCATGCATAGTATCTATAAGGCACTTGAAAAATCAATTAGTACTGATTCATTTGCTTCTTTCTGTGAGGAACTGGCAGATATATCAAGATGGAGTTATAATGTAGGGGGATTCCTCCATCAAGATCAGCATTTGTGTGACGCAAATTTCAGATGAGGCAATGAGGAAGAAGTTGGAGCGTTCACAGTGCAGCTGCATTACACCAGTTCTATAAAGCAGATATGTAAGAAGCCCCCCAGAAAAGACTGGAGAACTGGACGGTGCCCTAAACAGGGCACAGATCTGTGGAAATCACAAAGATGAGACAGACAGAGAATTTCTGTTGATCCCTGCCTGAGATAGTGGTGCTTTAGCAACCATTATCAGCTAAAACATGTTTTGTGGCCCCAAGGCTGCTCTAATCTGTGGAATGGCTCAACTGCTCCCTCACAGCCTGGGAAAGTGCTTGATTCTAAAGCCCAGCATGAATAAAAAAACTAGGTTGGAAGTCCTTAAATCTTCTAAAAGTAGCTCAAGTTTCAGCTGCTGATTATTTTCACAACAGATATGGTTCTTTGCTGACCTGTTTCATACGAATGTAGATTAAAGAAGCCCTTCAGTCAGTCACCAAAATGCTGGGGTTTGATTTGCTCATACTTAACTGAATGATCTATATATTATTTGATGATTGAATATAGAGGAAATAACCAAAGCACAGCAGCATTTCAAACCGTATATCCTTTCCCATATAATATACTGACTCAAACTGTACGAGGACAAACTATTTTAATAATAAATTATCTCTGTCTCACTGCATACGTATCCTAACAGAACTTGAAAGCAGGCGTCAGCAACCGACTCTTCTCATCTGAGAATCCGGTTATAAACAAATCCCTTTGAACTATTATTGCTAATGCAAATACTAGTTGGGTTAATAACTAGTGCAAAATACTGTATTTTTAGAGTTCCAAACAGTAAAGTGTCATTGGTAATTTTATGTGCAGGCAAACCAATGCAGGCAAACCTTGCTGACCTGAAATGAGAAGTGAACTTCACGGAGTTTCCTTATTATCAGTCCCCTGTGAGGGTAAACAGTTTGTGCATTTAAAATGGAGGCACGTAAAACTGAGAGGAAACTCTTCTAAAGGCAAAGGAGTAATTATTTACAAATATAAAATCTGGGGGTGTTCTGTGTCTTATCAGCTGCTCAGAAGACTAGCAGGGGAAGATTCAAATCTAAGGCTCAAGTTCCTAACTTATCCAAGCTACCAAGCACAGCACGCTTGTAGGCCTCACAGGGCTCTGTGCTTGTCTCTGGCTTACTCAGGATCTGACGGGATGAGCTCTGCAAGAGCACACAGAGAGCTGTCCTCACCTGGATGCTTGTGCTTCCATACCAGCAGTATCAGATTTTAGTTCGGTATCATCAGCAAAAATCTCTGAAGTACTTGCAAGAACAAGTTTGTACGTTTGAAAAATGGCTGCCCTATTCTGACTAGATGTTGGGAAGAATTATAATCAGTACTGAAACTCATATCCCAGTGGAGGATGCAGAGGACATTCCTTAGTCGGGATTTCCAGGGTGGAATTTACTACTTCAATAAATGCTTCAAGTATCAATCATTAAATGTAGACAGATGCCTAACACTGCCAAAGAAAATTCCAGAATTGGCATACTTGAAAATGTTATGACTATTCACTGCCTAGCTGCTTCCCTCTGATTCTTATTTTATTAATAAAAATATCATTATGATATTCAGTTTATACAGTAACATTCTATATAAATGTGACAAAAGCCTTAACTTTAAAATATAGATAAATGTAGTATGCTATCTACATACTAAGCCCATTAGCTCAAAATAATTATGTAACTCTAGTGAAGCATGAAGTTCTGTGAATAATATGATAACCAATTAATTACATAAAAATAATATAGCAGCTTTTCCAGTTATCATGCACAATACAGTTTTTTTAAAGGGCCATTTGAAATTCTGATAGTAAACGGTAATAGTGTTTTTCATGAGTTCACATGATTTTGGATTGACTGATAATTAAGCACCCAGAATTTTATTTTTTTTTTCTTGGAGAACAAGTAAAAATGTGTTTTAATGTCCTTCCAAGTATTATATAAAGTTACAGCTCATCTGTAAATAAAGTACAACACAAAAATAGAGTAACTTACATGCTTAGATCTTCCAACCTTAAAATCTTTATGTCTCTGACAAAAGTTACTACCAAACCATGAGACTTCCTGAAATTTAAAACTCTTTTAAGACTATTTGTTCCCTAACTCTAAAAATAAGCAACACTTTGGTGATGCTGGGAAACCATTTATAGCTAAGGTTAAGTACACTTCTTACCTAAGTGCTCAAGGTTCTACTATGCAATTATCTTTTTGGAAATAAAACATGAGTCTCAAAACTCACTTTTGCTCTCTCAAAACCCTGGATACCCAAAATGGTTATGAAAACTCTCTCATCTACACAGTCACAACAACAAACAAGGGCAGAGGAATGACATTAAGACATAAGATTCTATCAGCTGTAAAAGGTAGTTGAATTTGACCAGTCATTGCAGTTTATCTACCACTCATGATATTTTTAGCAAATTGTGGTTTGGATTTTTTTGATGGTATATGAAAAAAAAAACAGTTTTGAAGAGACCAATGTCCTTTTCATTGCATCTCAAACTTTTCCAGAAGTTGTTTCTCTTCTAGCATAGCTACCATGTCCACCTCCTAACAGGAAAGATATGCAAGGTCTTACAGTTGGGATCTCTGCATCTGTGCTCTGCATGTGTCAGATGATGTCTCTGTGTCTCCAATGTCCACCCCTCTAGAACTCTCCCCAAGAAACTTCCCCCATCAACAATTCTGAATGAGAGTGTAAAATGCTTCTATCTGATACACCTTGTGATGTACTGGATTGATTCTGTTCCTGTGAGGTACTGCTTAAATCCAAGATTTAAGACAAAGTGACTTGGGTTTTTAGTTAAGATTTGATTTTGATCACAGGCATGAATAATAATGGAAATTTTGAAAGATTGTTATGAATAGGGATTTACAGAATTTGTTGCGTTCATTTTGAAGTTGAGTGATGCACACAAACCCTGAAGCATTGTGTTGACAGGTTTTCCAGTTTGGGCTTTCAGCTGCCACCAGCTAAACTTCCATAGGATTCACATGTGATTTTGGCTACACTGAGCTCATCGGTTCAATGCCAAGCACTGCAACACGCAAAGAACTACAAACAACTTGTCATAAACATTTTTGTCAAAGGATATACTAACGAGGCTAAATGTTTCCCCTTTCTTGCTGTTTCTCTGATGAATCATGCTAGACAGAAAAAGTTCCAAAAATACATCTCAATATTTGATGGGATTTACTTTTCTTTAGCACTCACGTAATCATGTCTTCAGGTTCTTTGTTAAGCATCTGTATGTTGGTTAGCATCATGCATCGACCCACTTCCTTGTCAAGGTGTCTGAGTATGTTGTCCACAGCTTTCCTTACTTGAGAATAATATAATGACATACCTGCAATAATATTTGTATATTTGGAGTATTTATAGATACATATATTTTGAAAAAGAAAACTGCTTACTCATGCTGTGCTGCATGAAATAACATTTTTTCCTCATGGGTTAGCATATTCCACTAGTAATGATATCCTGATTCAGAGACAGAGTATCTTGCCCTCTCCAAAAAGAATGCTGTTGTATATAAAAATAGCCCAAGTGATATATATATATATACATACACACACACACATGTATTTTTCCTGGAGGAAAAATAAAACAAACCCTAGATGTCTCCCTACATAGTCAAATGAATCCACAGCTTGCCAGGCTATACAATATATTTTGTGACTTTTGTGACAGAAGTAAAAAGTCTGATCCAGTAGCAAGGTTTAAAAACTACAGGCAAAGAGAAAAAAAGGAACCTGAATGAGATCTCCTGAAACTTATTTAGTATAGAAATTAATGGCATGACTTTTTATGTGAAAACCAGTATCAGAGATACAGCTTTACAGCAGGTAAATTATTTTATGGACATAAAAATTATTTTAACATTTTAAAATTATTATAAATTATTTATAAATTATTTTATGGACATAAAATAATTTAAAAATAAAACTTGAATTGACTCTTTTTCTATATTCATCCAAGGCTAAAATGTTAATTATCTTCATGAAATTTTCTATATTAACATGGAAAAAAAATAATTTCACTAGTCAAGTATTTTCCTATTTGATAAAGACAATGTAAGCTTAGAATTTCAAAATTCCATCAATATTGTGATCTGATATGATCAAAAGTTCAATGCCATAGTACAAGGGAAATGAAAATACAGGGGTTATCTAGCTTAATATTATGTGTTATACGTGGAAACGAGAACACTGCATTATAAAATAGTGAAGAAATTGCTAATAAAATGTAAGAATAACGGACACATTATCAAGTGCACAGGGAGTAACCAAAATGAATTGAATTAGTGACAGCACTAAATGCTCTGTCTACTGTACATTTCAACAGCAGTGGGTCTTATATTGCTTATTTTCGAGATACCATGACAATAATCTAGCAACAGGTCTTGGTCACTGGTGTAGAAACACAGACTTTGTTTCATTCATGTAAGTGCTAAGATGAGTACCCCAATTTTCTCCCTCGCCAGCAAAAGCAGGCACCTTCCGGGCATGATAGAGAAGCTCTTCTCCTACAGTAGGGGATTCTCTCTCTACAATGACTACCAAAGAAGCCCAAGGTAACAGTGCTTTTAACTTGGCACTTCAGTTTTGTTTTACATATAGAAGTTTCTGCACTTTTGAAAGTTTCACTTGATGTTTCATACTGCAATTAAATGAAGGGTATCAAAGGAATTTTTGCTGTTTTTCAAAGTTACATCATTTTCTGAGCGCAGGCTCTCTTTCTAATAAGTTGAATATCTTACTAGAATATCTATATTAGAAAAATCTAACTCCCCGCCCCACACACACAGGGTTGCAACCACTTTTTGAGCACAACTGAGGACCTTTCCTCAAATAATTTTTTAAAAAAAGCAGTATTTGTCAAAGTAAACCATGCATTTCCTGAAAATATACAATAAAGTAAACATTTACCTTAAAGAAATCAACTGAATACTTAACAATAAATTATTCTGCTCAGGTACTGAAGAATTTTCTTACTGACCTATCATTTTAGCTTCCTCCTCTGTAAGAGTTTTGCTCAAATATGTTTTCTTCACTCTGAGAGTGTTTCCAGAGGGAAGGACAGCTCCAGTCACTGGCATTGGAGGTTCACCATCTTTTTGCTGCAAGCTGTCAGCAATTACCAAGAAAGCTCTCAGACCAATGTTCATTCTCTGTAAAGTTTAGAAGATGAATTAATATCCTAATCAAGTAATCCTACTCGACTCCTATTCTTCAATCAGTCTGACATTTTCAGTATGCACTTCCCAGCACTTCTTTCTATATCTTTGCCACACTGACTACTCTGAAAGATTTGCCCGTGAAATAAATAGTGAATTCTTATCTGCACTACAAGCAATGCTCTCCCCTCTCAAAAGCTCGTTTCTAAGGATTTTCATTAGCATATTATCTTTTTGTCTTCAGGATAAAATGCCTGGAGTTAATTAATGCATCTTAAGTGGACCTTCAGTTAAACACAAACATCCTATGCGGTCCATCATGAAAAAAAGATGAGTAACTGTCTCAAAAGGCCTGAAGGTTGAGCACAGTGAGTGCAAAGTCTGGGATGGTGCTCAGTGCTGGAACTGCAATGTGAAAACTTTGGGAAGATGAGGCTAAGTGACCTGAATGCCTTCTGGCAATACACTAGAGGAAAACTTGCAGGTTTTGCATTGCAATGATTAAAAGACCAGTATGTTTCCAATTTCCCAGGAACGTATTAAAAAACTCAGGGGCTGTCCTACTGACAGTCTCTCAAAGGAGCATTTACAGAGGTTATGAGTATTTTTTATAGAATTCTAAAGTCTACCTCTATCAAAAAGTAGCCCTATTATTTCATTGGTTTGGGGCTGAAAGTGTTTCTGTGAAACAGTAACATTTGATACATCAAGAAGCTACAGATGACATCCATTCCCTATAAGCTCGGCCTCATGTGATGCTAATAGTTTCCAGAATAATAAGCAACTACCTTATTTTCAAGATTTTTTTTTCATTACTTTACCACTAATTTTTATTATGTTGTGGGGTTTTTTTTAAAGTTTTAAAAATCTCAAATTTCTGGTTGTTTTCTCTAGGGAAAGCACTATGAAGCTGACTCATGACACTAACAGTGTGGAGCTTTACTGCCCAGAGTGGTAAAACTTTATCTGAGTTTTTGTCATAGATTCTTCTTGTCTCTTGTACTCTTTTTCAGTAAAATTGTTTTGAAAAACATTGAAATTGTTAACAGAGAACTAATTTTTGCATTAAAAGAGTTCAAGGCATATGCATGTTGCATAGAACAACAGCAGAGTGGGGTGGAGATACTATTATCCACAGTTTTATTTCTATTTTTCTTTCTTCTTTTATTATAATACATTTGCACAACTTCACATTCAGGAATTTTCACTGAGTGAACACGAGATAGGCATAAACAATGTGAGACCATTGGAGAGCTACGAGGATGATTATGGGACTTGGAGATCTCTCCTACGAAGAAAGGCTGAGAGAACTGGGGCTACTTAGTCTTGAGAAGAGAAGGCTCAGAGGGGATCTTATTAATGTCTATAAATATCGGAGGGGTGGGTGTCAAGAGGAAGGGGCCAGCCTCTTTTCTGTGGTGCCCAGTAATAGGACAAGGAATAATGGGTGTACGCTAGAACGCAGGAAGTTCCACCTCAACATGAGGAGAAACTTCTTTACTGTGAGGGCATGAATCCTGGAACAGGCTGCCCAGAGGCTGTGGAGTCTCCTTCTCTGGAGACTTTCAAAACCCACCTGGATCTGTTCCTGTGTGGCTGCCCTGGGTGATCCTGCTCTGGCAGGCAGGGCTGGACTAGATCTCCAGAGGTCCCTTCCAACCCCTGCCATTCTATGATTCTATGATTTCACAGATCAAAGTACACAGATATATTTTACCAATAAAGCAAATTCAAGATTTGGACTGAGAAGTGGACAAAGGTGAAAGCATGCTTAGAATGTAACGAGAAAGCACATGTAGCACAATACAACACATACTAACTGAAAAAAATGCAGATGCACATCATACCTCAGGGTTCAGACTGAAAGCTTTTGCTGGTTTTCCAACGCAGAGGAAGTCAAAGATAATTTCTTTCATTGCAAAATCTAAACGTTCCTAAAATAGTAAAGTATTACAAATCATTAAGCTGCTCAGTTTTGCTACTTTTTTTCTTTAAGACAACAGAATGTTGAAAACCAGTTTAATCAGGGTTTATTTAAATGCACAGAAAAATACATTTTCAGAGAGTGTTATCAGATCCAAGCTTTCAACACTGCTTTATGTTGACAAATTCAAAAATTTATAGCATTTAAGTAGAAAATGATAAATTTTGGAAAGAAAGCTTTTAATTATTTAATTTAAACTGTGGTAATTATGGCACTAACATAGTATTTTATATAAAAAGGAGCTTGTTCACAGATGGCACAGCTCAGGGAAGATTTTAAGCATCTGTTTAATTCATTCCTATTCATAGACTTTAAATATGTGCTTAAGTGCTTTGCTCAATGGGAATGTTTTCTGAATTTAAGGAGTAAAAGAGATGAAACAGCACTGAAAGTTACTTTCTTCAAGCTATTCCCATTTGAACTGATGAAAACTAAATTGTATCAACTACATGCTGAACTTGGTTTTCCTCTGACTGCTTTCAAAGCAGTGAAATTCATTGTCCTTTACAGTAGGAATGAATCAGTCTCAGGACAAAATATGGCTTATTATATTGAACTTTACTGACAAATACATTTTCTAACTTGATGGCAATTCCAAAAACTGACAAAATTTTTATTTGAGTTGAAGTGAAAACCTTTTAATCTATTTTCAGTGGTACGGAGTTTATCAAAACTGGTTGTTGTAAAGAATTCTGCCTCAGCTCAATCTATAATTTTATCATTTCCTAGATGAAAGATGACAACAATGGGGCTGCAAAAAATTCAGACAAAGGAAGTTATTTGACAATTTGTGAACAGGAAAACAAGTTATTTGTTAATTGGAAAGACATATGCATGGTTCTCCCATACCTGTGCAATAAACTGTATTATCTTCACGAAGATGTTTAGAGGCATATCTCTTGGCACAACACCACGGGACCCTTTTGGGAAAAGGGTTGTGACAATAGTAATAAGTCGACTGTAAAAGATGGAAAAAAAACCCATTAGTCATTTCTAGGCCTTCGTTTACCATTAAATGTAAATTAGAAATCCATTTAGAAAGGCTAGAATATATTTCCTTTAAAATGAAAATGCAATGAGGCATCTTGTTCTGATAATTTGTTACAAATTCAGTGCAGTTATTTTATTTCATGACTACATTACAAGTAACGATAAACCAGTCAATGCTATGCCACTATAAAAATATTTCTAACTTCAACGTGTCAAAGAGTGATCTTTAGTTCTTCCAAAAGCAGAAGCTGCTTATACAGTAATTTTAATATGTGGGATAATAACAGACAGTGCCACAAAAAGGAATATTTTGTCATGTCCAGTTGAGTTTTTATTTCAGAACAGGAATAGGTTCAGTTCAAAGGAATTCAGGAGAACTATAGAACCTCTTCACTGGCAACATCCACTCTACAAGACTCGATTAATATTACAAATACAGCATGTTACCTTTGAGTAGCTGTGTTGCTTTCACATTTAATTCTGATCATGTAAACCCACAGTAGTCTGTACAGAGATTCCAGTGCAACCCGAGCCATTTTGGGGTCCTTATTCTAGAGAAATACATAATGTAAGAATAAACTTCAGGCACAAAATAGAAAAGAAGTTCTGCAGTTAATGGAAGTCAAGGTTCAGAGTTTTCATACTCACACTATAAAAAGTTAGAGCCTCTCAGCTGCCCAATACCACATTCTTCTATCTGCAGGATGCTTTTGGAACTGATTTACCAATTCTGGTAATACTTAAGTTACTCGTCAAAAAAACCAAGTCTCAAGTTAGTTAAATTAGATACATGCTACAATTTAAAATCTCTATTTGAAAGCCACATCAATTTGACTCTGAAAAGAAAACTTCTTCAGTGATCCTGTCACTTCAAAAGCTTTTGCCCTGCTGTGGAGACCTGCTATGAAGAACACAGCAGATGAATAAATGTAGTGCATGTATTCAAAAGGGAAAAGATGGAAATCTGTGAATGCTTAGGCTTGCCTAATTTACAAGGTATGTGGGATGAGCTGGACTGAAATGGGTTATCTGTCTGGACTGTTGTTTATTTTTGGAAACTTTTGAACTAGTACAAGATTGTCCTTATGTCTCTTTGGTCATACGAAATTTTCTGTTTCTATGGCAGTTTTAAAGGCTTTTTGAGTAGGCTGCAGGGGTATGCACTCCAATCAGATGGTCTCCCACGCGTTGGGACATCTGCTGGGTTAAACTTTGAGGAAGTCCAGTACACTTTGATCCAAGATAAGATTTTCCCAGCCCACAGCACAAGTCTTCATGCCAAAGAGCTAAATTTTTTGTCTGCAGACAAATGTTGAACCACAGATCAAAGACCACCGTATGATCAAAGAGACTGCAACCAATGCAATCAATATTTCTTGAATGTGTATTGGTCTAGGACAACCTGCTAAGGATACGAGATACAGTTCCATTTTCCAGCATGACATCTGTGACAAGTTTAGGAATAGGAACACTGTCCTTGGGTTGCAATTTCCATTTAACTCCTTGACAACACACTTTATACAATAAAGCTTTATATGAAGCAGAAAACTGAAATTTCTTTTTGTTTATTATTGTAGCATACAATGGTTGTAGCAGAAGATTAGAGTAAGTAGGGAAAGCAATGTCAGAGTTTATGTGGTTCATTAATCTTTGTAGGATTTCAAAATCATAACTTTTTTTTAAATTAATTTGTTTAATAACTTGTTTACTTTCAATTTATTTTTCATCAGGTATCTTCATGTCAGTCCTTGTAAATTTTGGTCCTAAAAATCTGATTTCTCCAACATGTGATGGAGTACATTTAATAGAAGTTATTCTTACCCCAAAGCTTTCAATAAAGCATCATTGTGGCTAACTGAGTTAAGGTAACAAGAGCTGTGTGGCAAAGGAGGAAGTCATCCCTATAAGCAAAAGTCCAAATAGTCCAGTGACAAGATAGTTCAGCTGTGAGGACAGTTCAGAAGAGATAGGGGCTGAGGCTGATATCATTGGAGCTTTCTGAAAATAGCAGACCAGTTTTCCATGAAGAAATGCAAGCTACATAGCAGAAGCAGGATTGAGAGGAAGATGATAAAAAGCCTGAGAAACATCCAAGGAAATCATGGGCATGTCCATGGGCAAAAGCTGTGCAAGTACATGGTGGCTGGGTGCCCCAGTACTTTGGAAAGTACGTAAATTTGGGAAGCTGAGAGAAGTCCACCAATTGAGTCTCTTTAGTACTTTGAGGATTTTTTCAACAAGAAAAACCCAGCCAGTAATCCTATTAGGACAAGGAGTATTTGGCCTAATATATCTGCTGTCTTCTTTATTTTCCCAACAGGAGGTACTGGCACTGGTTGTGGTTTCTTTACCAATGTTGGCAGTGCCCAACTCGCTGTTGGTGCCACAAAAATTGTCAAAGTCATGAACTTTTTGAACATGGGAGCAGTCAGCGACAGAGCTCTGCCAGGATCTGCGCTGTTTCTTGACTGGCAAGTTCTGCTGCCTTTTATCCATTGCTGTTGCTCTTCTAGAAATGTCTTTTTCAATGCCTCCTCCTCTTCTTCTGTGATTTGGCAGAGGAGCAATTGCGCTGTCAGGACTGAGGCCTATTTTACTTAATTCCTCCATTTCTGTTTTCCAATAATAGGGTGTCACCTCTGGCCCATTCAGGCTGAGGGGTATTGTGTTGGTACCCACAGATTCATTCCTGACATAGGCCTTGTTTGACCCATCCTTTGTACAGTAAGTTCTGCACCACTGGTTCAAACTGTACTGGATTGTTCTCCTTGCCCTATGTGGTTTGGAGACAAGAAACAGTTCCTCTCACTGAAAAATTTTGCTCTGAATGAAACATGGTGCTTTGACTCTCCTATGTAGAATTCCTGCCTTGACTATTTTTTTTTTTTGTAAATAAAGTTTAGTTAACGATAAATGTTCAATTTCAAAACCAACATAATTATTAATTTTTACACTGTTTTTAGCAAGATAGTATGAAATGCCCTTTGGCCAGAATTCAGACAGGGTCAAATATTTCTATGTCCTGGCAGGAGTCTCATTTATTAATTCAAGGCAAAAGTTTGTTTCCATAAGATCAGACGTTTTCCATTTTATACTACAATCAGAAACATGATTGGAACATAAACCTTTTAGATCTCCTAGCATATGCTTGACCTTAATGGTCTTGGGAGGGAGAATGGACTCTACAGGGTGTGAAGGTTCTTCAGGAACCTGATCCATTATGTGGTTCACGGGAGCCCAGACAAGCCTGTGGAATCCCACATACTGTCCTGATGTGCACTACTCTCCTAGCAGGAGGATTTCTCCTCCTTGTTGACCTAGCTCTATTTCCAGCTGCCTGAGTTTGGTCTGGGCTTTGAGGTGCCACTTAGAGTGGTGATGTGATTGCTTCAGTGGCATCTCTTCCTCTGTACTGAGAAGGAGCAGCCAAATACATCATTAATTTAGCTACATATTCAGCTACCTTACCTTCTCTACAGGCTAAATATTGAACGTGCCACAACATTAATCTATGAGCCCTATGAAACAAGGTAGATATCAATGAATTATAGGTGGCAAGGTGAATTCCAATTTGTTTTTTCAATTGGTAAGGTAGGAGCAGCTTTTATTATAATATAATATTATTTATTATAATATTATAATAATCTAATGATTTCAAATAATTTGCTATGATCTCCCTCATTTTCAGAAAAATCTATATTCCCAGCGGCGTCCTCAGAGATCTTACAGCTGTAGCTGCCTTTTCTAAAGCTCCTATAACCTCATAAAACCCCATAAAATAACATGTTTATTTTCTGAATCTCTTTGCAAATAAGGTTCTAATACATCGTCACCAAAAGCAAGTAATTCAGGTACAGGTAAGAAGAACTCTTCATACAGCTATTCTAGCAGTAGAATCTATATGAAGAGAGTCAATACTAATTGTTTGATTAAGCCAAAGCACAGCAAGAAAGCAACAGCAATATAGGATGATATATATACCTTGTCAACAAGCTTGGGAATTCAGCTTTTGGAGAACAGAGATATTCTCCACAGGTTGCCTTTGAGGTGAGAAAGTGGTTGCACGTTCTATCTGTGCCATGTGCAGAAACCTCCTAACCTCTGGTTCATTAAGCAGCAGTTCAGAGGCCCTTCATTTCAGCTAACCCCTTCACTGTGCTTCTTATACTGGCCTTCTCAGGTAGGGACAGGACCACCCCTTCACATGGATCTACTTTAAGTGTGGAACGGGACACAAGTTATTGTGCATGTAAAAGAAACATGGAGGAGTAGTAAGGATAACTAGCATATGTGTACTGACCAGTATGTGCTGGCCAGAAACCAGAGCAGATTGCAGTGGACAGTTAGCCTTAAACTTCAAAGAGCTAACAAATGGTAAAGGGATAAGAATGGATACGTGGTGGAAACAAAATAGTTTAGGGTTTTTTAATGGAACTTAACAGAATGAACCCCGCCACGGAATCAGAGTTCTGCAACTAGTTCCATTCTGATAAAGTAATAACAAGCGCTTTCTTTGAGAATGCTTCTGTGAAAACCAAGTTCAAACTGTGTCAGTTTTAGTATGTCACTCAAGCTAATAGCTTTCATCAACAATCTTGTCTGTGAGCTGCCTCTCACAGCTGTTCAATTCACGCTTGGTTTGAGTTAGAGAGACAGCAGAAAATCAAACTAGGCACAAGGACACTTTTTTGTTACTGAAAAAATCTACACAGCCAAGAATTTGTACTATTAAGAATAAAATTATATATGGAATCACCTAATAGCAATATTCCAGCACGTTACCTCAAATGGATTTGCAACAGATCAACAGCGCATACTGAATTTTTAATACAGTATTAAAACCAGAAGATACTTACCTTGAGATTGGAGAGACAGTTGTTGAGGAAAATATGCCATCTGTTTAAAAAGAACTGCTTCTGACTGACACAAAGCAGGCATGTTACCAAAGGGTACAAAGCCTAAACAGAAAATGGATGTTGATATCATATTATTTGCATCTTCTACACAACATAAAAGTAACTTAATAGAGGTACTGTAAACTTAAAGCTGTAACTCCTCCATTTTGTGCAATCTGTATTATCCAGCCTAAACACATTGTTAAGTAGTACAATTTAAAATGAACCTTTCTCTAAAGCTGTTACAGATAGGTTTTATGGAGGAACTAAAACCAACCCAGTGCCTAGTTACAGTAGTATAATAAATCCACAAATTTACAGACTCACAGGGTTAAGTTCTGTCAGTTAACTAAGGAATGATAGTATGGAAAATACTAAACTTTATTATAATAACAACAGGACTCACAGGGATTATTGGGACTTGTGAATGTTCACATGCCTATTACTCCTCAAAATCTGCAGTCAAAACATTTACTGAGAGACATGTCAAACACCCTAAATAATTGTGTTAAAATAGAGGCAATGCCTGGATCTGCTCATAGTTACATCTGGCAAAGTGAAAGATAAAAAGAAGCCAGGCAGAATTCAGACGTTCAAATACTGGGAGCTGGTCTCTTTGTCAAAATTTATTTGACACTCATCTTGTAAATGTTACACTAAAAAAAATAAGATAAAATGCACCTATTAATTTGAAACTGACTTTGCTATTTCAGCAAAACTTTTCTGTTTCAGTTGTCCTGTTAATATAGAAAATCAGGTCTTTAAAGTTATTAGTCAAACTAAGGTAACTTTATCTTACAGACTAGTGCTTCCCCTGTAATATATAACTAATTGTCTATATCTAGGTTTCAAGAACTAGTTTCTTGAGCAAATGGCAAATGTACACTAATTTTTGTTTTTAAAATCTTCAGGTCCAAAATACATATAGGAGAGGACAACTGAAGTCTTCTCATGGAAATATTATGACTATAATAGTTGGCAGGATCACTGAGTTTAGTAACATCCCAAGAGTGTTACAACCCATCCCAAGGAAAAAAACCTAGGAGGAAAAAACCCATCTCCTGCAGTTTCCCAGTTCTCTCCGTTCACTATGAAGAGCACCTCAAAGTCTAGCTCACACAAGATACTTCTAGGGAGAAAATGAGGCAGGCTGAATGCCCCCATCCTGCCTGCACGAGTAAAGTGCACCAACTCACAAAACACTCAACTTGGAAAAGAAGGTCCTCTTCAGACTGAAGTGTGCTTTCTTCCTGGAAGCCTGCAAATATGCACTGCAGCTATTTCTGCCAACTGTTTGCCTTTCCCCTCCTCCTCCTCCTCACAAAGTTTGTATTTCTAATCATACCCTCCCAAGAATCTATTCTATTTTGTCACTTTTAACTATGTAGCCTCCAGCGTGCTAAGTGTAGACAAGTGATCAGATGCAAAGCCCAGCTGTGCAATCCTTTCTCAAGCACGCAGTATTGACTTTGGCAAATACAGCCACCAGTCTGGGGAAGTTCTATTTAGTGTAAAAACCGTACAGCAAAGCTCCTACCCTGCTGTAGTTTCAACAATGTTTTATTAACTCGGCAGAGTGGAAAAGAGCCACACAAACACAAGCTGAGTGAAATCAGAAATCCATCCCAGGACTCACACTGATTCAAGCTGGATCAAGACTGTGCCCCAGGGCGATGCTCTGACTCTCCCCTGGGACTGCTGTAACTGGCAGAGAGCTCAAGCACACTCCTGTGTGCTTGACTGTCCACCCAGCAGATTCAATAGGGCTGGTGACCAGCATTTGCCGAGAGCACTGGGAACAGGGAAGTCTTTTTGACTTTCGCATAGAATGAGGGAGGACAAATGACAACTTTCTTTACTTAAAAGGTCCAAGACTTCAAAATGGATTAGCTAACACCACATTGCTGACGTGCGCTGACCCAGTTGGAGAGATAGACTGCTTAAGGCGGCCAGCATCAAACTGACTCAGATCCTCATTTAATTCAGATCAACTCATGCTTCCAAAAATACACTGAAGTGCCACTGTTCATCTCACAAGAAAAAAATTAAATAGGGAGCTGCAGAGTAGCCAAGCTACGGATTTAAAAGGCCATGTGTTATCCATTTTTTTGTTCCTACAATGTATTATTTAAGCCCTGTGCAAGAGTTCTTCCCACATGCCTCATTTGTTCTTGCTTGACAAGAAGTGAACTCTATTCTTTCTCCTCTCTTCCTAATGTTTACATATAGCGAACAAGTATGAGAAAACCTAACCATTTAAAAATCACAGAACCAGAAACTGAAAACATCTATTTGATTCAGGCTGATTTAGATCCCATACTGACTAAAATAAATATGGTTATTTTCCGCAAACGTAATAACTTTCCCTAAATAGAAATGTATTGGTTATAAAGCTGAACGCAGAAAAAAAAAGTTGCAATTTCCCAAGAGTCTTGCTCAAGAGATATTTCTGACAAAGAATTTTAGCCTCTGCTTCTTAGGGTTACTAACCAGTGAGTGCTTCTTCCGTGAGGAAAGTTCAAGTGTTGTATCATACAGGCTTTCAACAAAGTTCCTCAGACAAGGGACATTCACTTCATTTTTAACAGCCTGAAAGAAAACTACATGTTTATAAAACCCTTTTTTTCACAAGTTGTTTTATCTAATTTAAAGAAATTATGCAAACAACCCAAAAAATAAACTCACAGCAGCTACAGGGACAAGAATTTCAACAAACAGTCCTGCCAGAGCATGCTTGATATCTTTGTCTTTAACTTCGAGGAAGTAATGTGCACATTCCTAAAACAAAGCAAAACAAGAAACATAAAATGCGTATCAGCTGGAATAAAGACCTTTAAATGTTTGCTGAACTCACTTCAACTGTCAGTGATTATTTTTATCTTGAAAATCCCACAGAAAACATTTGTCTATTAACTTCCAAATCTGCATTTTGCAGCAAGCACAAAGCAGGGTGTAAATTGAGATCAAGGATCTGTTACTCTAACCACGATAATCCACAAACTCCAGTGATTCCAGCTGTGCCTGGTGGTGTTCTGGGGCTGGAAAGGAGTTGGACTCAGAGGCTGACCTCATGTTTCCCCTGTATACACCTTCAGGAGCAGGAGTAATAGCCCACAGGGACTGCTTTACGCAATCCTCTGGGAGGCCAGAAAAGGAACATGCTTCTCTGCTAAGATCCTCAAGGCAAGGAACAAACCAATTGTAAATATTTTGGGATAAATCCATTGCAGATTAAGGGTCAATACAGAACTGTGCTAAGTGAAGGAAGAGACCTGTGGTGCAACCACCACAATTTCCAGGCTGCAACTGGGGATTGAGAGAGAAAGTAAAAGTGTACTTTTGTCTTAGAATATACAGCAAACTACTTCCACACTGCTGTGCTGCTCCGGAAGTGAGGGAGGGGAGAAAAGCATCCACCCACTCGTGTGCCTCTGTATAACTTCAAAGAGGATGACAAATCATGTGGCTCCAGTAACTTCTTCCTCTCTGGGTCCAAGGTCCAAACAGCCACTGACTATACAAGTAAGGTCCCCACTGACCTTTATTCCTGCACATGCGTGCAAGAGCAGTTTACACTTGAGACCACACATATTTTTTCCTGGCTGCAATCAGGATTCTACACCGCACGGCTTCAGTTACTCCAGCCAGTCCTGATGCACAGCTGAGGTCCCTATGCAAAGGCAGTAGCCCTCCTGAGCTACTTCTGCACTCTGTGGTAGAAGACAGGATCTTCTGGAGCTCACTCTGAAAGTGTCTCTCTCTACTAGAGCAGAGATGGTGTGACAGAGCTTCTATCATGCAGATATTCAAACTAACACATGTATCACCCGAAGAATCAAAATGTATCTCACCAAACTGTGCAAACCGGTTTTCCTACATACACAGTGCATCTTGTGATGCATTGTAGTATATGTAAGAATCAATTTCGTGCTAAGATACTGTAGTCAGGAAAGATAGAGATCAATTGCATCCAAATTTTAAGGTTCTACTATAGGGGAGCTTTAGCACTGGTTTCAGTAGCAGTGAACACTGAACACACGTGTGCACTGAACACACACTACTTTGGCATCTTGGCAAGGATTGACATTAAGTGAATACTAATATGTGTTCATGTAATGAAGCATAAGAAGAAAAATGATCTGTTTCCATGTTGTTAATATGTTGCTAAATATGGTTTAAAATATATCGCACAACTGAAATAGAATGTTCTTCCTGTGCAGGACTTAGAGAAACGGCTCTGTGCGTTTGTACGCCTGTGTATTTGTATTCCAATGTCAAACCCCTTCTTGTGGGCATCTAACATGGATTTTTTTTTAATCCACTGACACCATCAATAAGCTGATCTTTACATGAATTTTTATATAAAACATATATTTTACTGGATGAATGGCTACGAACCATGTAGCCAGGAGGGTGATCCCAAGAAAAAGCAGTGAATAAAAAGTTTAAGCTAAATAAATCTGCTGATGGGAACAGAACCCATTTTACACTACTGGCAAGAATGGGGACTTCTAAAGTGCTTAAACATTATTAAGCTCATAATATTGGTGTATTAACATTTAAACCATTCATGATAACTGAACTATGCTCCATAGTAGTGGCTCTCAAACTACAGGAAGGGGGGGTGAAGATGTGCTGAAAGGAGATGACACATCCACGGGAAATTCTATCCAGCTTTTGCCTCAGTTCTTTGTTCCTTTGTGTTTTTCTCCATCAGAAGTTACTCTCCTGTCTGGCAACTATGTCAATGGTGGAAGATTCGCTTTGGAGGCAGTTGGCAGCTAGGGAGACACAGCTGGGCAGGGATGCAGGACAAAGAACAGCTGGAGGATGGCAGTGTGGAAAGTCTGGGGTCTACAGGACCAAAGCTCTTTTTGTTGGAGGGTAAGATGTAGGGACTAGGGGTGTAGAGCTGATGAAAAGTTGGTGTGGAATGATACTCTCCAGAGGTTGGAGACTGGAGAGCTGAGGTTCAGAACAAGCAGAAAATAGCTGCATATACATTTTATGTGGGAATGACAGGTGGAAAATCTCCTGGAGTATTACAGGAAAGATGAAGGAGAGCCCATTCTAAAAGGTCTGGGAACCACAGTTAGATACTTAGGAATTTTACCTGCATAAACTGAAGAGAAGCTTCAAAGTCCTCCACAGGATACATCTTAATGCGAAAGAATTTCATTCCCATTATAAGACTGATTATGCTTTGAACTACATATGGGCTTTGTTCTTTATGCCGTAACTCTTTTAACTCTGCCATAAATTTCTTCTTTACAGCGGGAAATCTATGAATTCACATTGGTTAGTCACAAAAATGCACACGTTAATATTTGAAATATATAACTGCAGAAAAAAACTAAAGAAGGTTCAGTTTTGGTTATAAATACCGTTCCAGTGAATAGATTTTTTTTGTTTAATTTTCTTTCATTTCTGATAAACTCGGAAAGGAAAATGTAGCATATGGTCTGATCTTAGTCCCTTTGGATAATCACATCTTTCAAATTATTTCCTTACCATGCCTCTCTTTTACATAAGAGCTAACAATATCATTAGAACAACCCTCTCACATCGTTTGCAAAACTCCAAGATGAAATACAGTTTTCTTGCAAGTGCATGAAATGGTTTTGAAAGAAAATGCTGAAATGATAATGATAAAAATATTCAGATAGGCTGCTCCTCCCTTCAGTTTTTTTCTAACAGTAGCACTTCAGCATAAACTACAGCAACTTGGGATGGTGGGGTCTGTGACTATTTCTGATCTCCCTCACAAATCTGCTGGAGGTGTTTTTTGAGGTATGCTCTGAATAAAAATAAGATATTATTTAACATAATTATTAAGATAACATAAGATATGACAGGACCTCCCATCATTTTTGAGGCAAAATGAAAAGAATGGTATTTTCAGGACAAGTGTAGCATGTCACAACATTTTGTTATAGCCTCTGACAGAGAACACAGGAGAGCTGAAAGAAAAAGGCTGGCAGGAAGAAGCTCTTTCCTGGTAGTAAAAATTTGGCTAAGCCCTTCAGAATCAAACAAGAAAAAGCAGTACTCATGGAGAAGTTTATTTCTGACAGTCAACTTGAAGCTTAGGATCCAAATGTCACTTCCCCTTTTGTCTGTTGACCCAGACAATTTAGAAGCCCAAGTAAGGCCATAGCTGAAGTGTGTGAAAGTTACATGATTCCTAGGAACAAAAACTTTTTAGGCTATGTGAAGCTAAGATGATGTTTTGTAGAGCAGACTCACCCTCAGCAACACCGAGTCAGGAGACAAAGATAGTTGTGTTGGGGCAGTAAATTTCACCCTATGCATAGATTGTGGTGTAAGCTTATGATGAGATTGGGTAAACGAGTTTCTAAATCTCTCTGCTTCCAGATGCAAAATTTAAGACCTGATTCACAGTTTTTTATTTCACCTGCTCTAACAAGTGCAGGATGAAGGATTCAGAAGCAGTTGCATTACGTTCTGAACTGAAATAACCGCAGAGAGACTTTAAAATGTTTCAGTGTTGGAGGATAATCATTTTTAGGCTTGTGCAGCAAGAGAGAAAAGAGCATATGGAAAAAAAAAATAACTAAAATAGCCCGCTTCAGCCCTTTGGGATTTCCACGGACGTCATTGCTGAGATAAGAAAAAGAATGCTGCTGTAGATGGGTTGAATTTATTTAGTATCACTGGACTAGATGAAGAAAGCCTGTGATTCCCTAGAGTTCTGTGCTCTAGAACACCTGGATGAACACTGGGCCAACAAGCTGAAATGATTTATTCCTACACTACCTATTAAGAAAGTGAGAAAATCAGAATATTCACGTGCAAAGGAAGTAAAAATTCTCAGATTTATAGTATTAAATTTTGCTTACTTTGCTTGAGCTAGAACACCTATAACTTCTGCATACAAATCTGCAACAATGTGCATATTTCCAGTGTTAGGACCAAGGTACCTAGAAAGAGACAAGAAAGAATTCTTGGCTGAGAAAGCATCCTGCTTAGACCACTACAATTAAAAATATAAGAAAGAATTAATACAATTTTTGTATGAAAAAGAGCCTTACCCTTCTTTGTACTTAAAGTGCTTGAAAGCCAAGTTAATAACATCATGTACCAAACTGTCTATTACAGGATGAAGTGGAATCTGAAAACACAAAATGAAACGTAATGATTACACATAGATCACACATCAAGCTGCACACCTCAGTGCTAGTATTGCTCATGGGTTTCTTCCAGATAGAAATATTGTATCAGCTGAAATAGCATCTAGCTAGCAAAACAGCTGAAATGAGCCTGCCATTTAAAGTTTATTTACTATTGAAGAGAAATCCTTCAAATCCAAAGACTTGGCAAAATGAAGTCTGTACAAGCACAAAATACTATGTTATCCTACAGGTGCAAGATAGCAGTGAACAAACAGGCAGGATAGATCTCATCTGTTTATTAGACTCTTAGAAGTAGAAAAAAGAATCCTAAAATTCAGTTGTATCGGTAATTTCCATCATTTATTAGTTAATGGATAATTTAAAAACTCCATACCTGTTTCAAAACTTCTATTAATACTAAAGAAAAAATAAAATCAATAGCCAGATCTCTTCTCTCCATTAAATAGTCCCTCTGCTGTTCATCACTGCAAAATCAAACCAGGAAACACAGAATTTAGGAGATGTGTCATAATTCATACATATTATATGCCTTCTTCAGTTACACAAATACGGATAATCGGGGATTGTATTCTAATTTTAAATCAGAAAATAATTACTTTCAGAAAGTAATACACCAATAGACTCTTAAAATCTGAGATAAAGACACCCAACCTATCTTGTTCTTGTCACCTCCTTTCAAATGTTTAAATGTCACTCTCCATTTCCTGACTCTTTTTTTTCCATTTTAAGATCACAAAACTTTTTGAAGAAAAAAATCAAAACAAAATTAATGAAACCTTTGGATTCTATATTATAACAGATGGATTTAATGTCAATTTCCTTTCTGATGGCACCATTTAGATCTCAGTTTCCTTCTGAAGGCAAACATAATAAATTACTTTGTGCTATCAAATTTATATTTAGGCTTTTGATGGATTCTGAAAAATGCCACAGAAGTACTGCTAGAGAATTTATAGCCTCTTATATACATTCTCTTTTCAAAACTGTTCCAGTGGTTATTTTAACTCTGGCATTGTTGCTCAAAAATTCAAATGCATTCCTTGGGCAGAACAATACAGATGAATAAACATCTGAGGTGAGTAGCTTGCAATACAGATACAAAAATTATCTATGTGGATCACAATCACAGTTTCAAAGTGTACTGAAAAGATACCATGAAATATACAATACATTTTGTAAAATTAAACATTGAGGGGACAGTTCTGCAGTTCATCTGAAGCAGTCAGCACCGATTTCAGTGAGGTTTGTGCTTGTGGAAATTCAGCACAATTCTTATAATCATTAAGAGTTTTAGTGATTTTGATTGTACTTATGTGCTTGCTTATAATAAAACATGCATTTAAGAGTTCTGCTTGAGTGCTGATGAAATACATTATTTGCATTTTGGTTTTCTTGGTTTCATGGTTAAGTGGAGAAAGAACTGATTATAAATTCTTTACGTAACACTATCAATTGATAGAGTGGCCTTGGTTCACTGCTAGGGTGACTTTCAAATGGGCTTTGGGTAGAGTTCCTGAAGACATCTAATAATGAGCAGGTAGTCCTGTGACAGTTGAGAGAAAGAGGCACTTCAAGAGAAGGATTCATCTTACCCAAAAGCAGGCATCTAACTGATGAATCATGCCTTTATACTGCCTACTTATACTGGCGTGAAGAGTCTCAAAGATTCTGATTCAGGTTCTTATCTACCTTGATATCTAAAACTAGCTCTGACCGCTTCATTCCATCAGCTACTACCTTCAGTAGTTACTGGATTGTAATGTAGTCCTAATGTTAAGAATTGCCTGTGCATTTCCAAACACCAGGTCTGCCACTGTTGATTCTTCTTCTGCTTCATCGAAGGGTGTAAATGTAGTACCAAAGTACTCAGAAAAATGCTAAGTTTGAAGAATACACCAGTACCAAAATGTCAGACCTCAATATTCACCTTCTCCTGTCACTTTATCACTGAGGAAGAACTACTGATACTGTAAGAGATGAAGATATGTCTTTTGTGGTCTTTAGCTTTGTGTGCTTGATTGTTTTAAGAGCTAAGTCAAAATTGCTAAAACCCTGACAGATTCACAGGTTTTCAGGTTGAGGATAGGGTGTATGTGAAATTTCCATGACTAAGCAGAACACTGTATACAAAAACTCCTTCCAGGTGTCACAGATATATTACTTACTCACATGAATAAAGAAGATTGCCACGGTTTACACAAACCAGTATTTAAATGACATTACAGCATCCTAAACAGCATTAAGAAACAGTGCTTGAACTATAAGGAGCACAATTTTAAAGACACAATTACTCCACCTATCTAGAAGCTGAGGGAAAAGTTCCAGGAACAAGCAGCAGAAGATGACAACAACTTACAATCAATTATAGCCTCACAAAAGCTGATGGGTGAAATACAGTACATTTTACCTCAAGTTATTTATCAATAATGTACATATGCACATTCAAAATCCTACCTTTTGGATTTAGTGCTTGTTCTTGGTCTGTATTCATGAGATTCATCTTCTATGCCATTCTGTCTTTTATACCAATCAAACAAAGTGCGCAGGATAGAGGGTAGACAATATTCTGAAAGTGAGCTCATTGAGCTTATTACCTATGGCAAAGATACAACAGATAAAACAAATCAATTGGTGTTCTAGTTTCCACTCCTCCTTAAAGAAAAAAAAAAAGTACTGATTCAATGGTTAGACATGTTCATTCCTGTTTTTATCTCATTTTTGAGGTCTACTGTACAAGCTGTGACTTAGTAGCCTGAATTTTCTGTCTAAGCATGAATAGAAATACAATGATAGGCTGTATGTCAACAGTGTCCTTCCACTGATGACAGTAAAATGCATTAAAGTTGTGTATCACATCTTACAACACACCAGAAAACTATCTAGTTCTTCAATTGGTTAATTTTTATTTGTTACACAATGTTGCTTTGAGTTTGAGCACATTAGAATGAAAGAAAAAGTGATGAACCAGCAGTACAGTCTTCACGGGTTATATCCGACTGATGGGTACCCCTCCTGAAACCCAGAAAATACTGAGAAACCCCACATGCTCTGCAATAATCTTAACCCACTGCACATGCAGAAGCATCCATCTTACTATTTGGCTCACACATCTGGTAACTTAGACTTCTCCTTTATATATAGGACCATATTTACAGTTTCCTGTGGTTTTTTTGTGTGCACAAATAAGTAAAACAGAGTTTAAAATCATTCCTTAAAAGTTCCTGATTAAACAGGTCTAGTGGAGTGCTAGAAGATTACTGCTCGCTTAACATAAACCGTGTCACCAATTATAGAAATGTTAGCAAACATGTTACTGCTGAACTATGACTTAAACTTCCTATTACAGGAAACCATAAAGCTGCAAAACATCAAAAGATCAAAAGCTAGGGTGAAAAAAAGTCCCATTACTGTACAAGAGGACTATGTATGTAGTGCAACCGAATGTTCGCTGCTACAGCATTTGAATACATTATAAAAAAACCAGAAACCAACTAATTAAAATAGGAATAAATTACTGATCTCGAGATTTGTGACACCTCAAGATCAGTCAGGGCTTGGACCTGTGAAGCACTGTGTAGCAGGAGTGAAGTGCTGAAGTATGTACTTCACATCAAGTACACTGACCCTGTCATCAGCTCTGTCAAGTTTATCCACCTGTTTAAATTTAAACCTGCACATTTCAGTGCTTCTGAAATAACAACAGTAGAGTTTAATAGCTTGTATAGGACCAATCTTGTGTGAAAAACTCTGTAAGACAAGAGAGTAACTGGGAGACTGAGCACCTTATATACAATTCCCAAACATTACTAAAGCCTTAAATGCGAACTTTTGTGGATGATGGTTAATTTAGGACAATAAATATGATCTCTTCTGCAGTTTTTCAGCCTCCGAATTCAGAGTGATGTGGTCTAAAGTTAATGAGAAACTTTGAAGATAAAGTATTATTGTGCAGGTATTACAGTCTAAAAATCATCGTGGAGCATTGGAAAGCTATAACAAGTACCCTGTAAAAATAGAAGTTTCTGTAAAAGTACTATTTGAGGAAAGCTTTCAATGCAGTGATTCCAATACATTTTATTATGTAAAATATGAAACAAGTTGCTGTGGAAGAAGGCATGAAGGCACTGCTTGCAGCAGTGACAGGAGGCCTTTCATGAAGAATTACTGCAGCAGCCCAGGCTTAGTTATACCAAAGCCTTCAAGTGTAAGACTTCACATAAATACTTCGAAGACATGAATCACCTAGTGTCAGTGTGAACTGTGCACTACCAACTCAGAAGGATTAGACATTTCAATTGCTTCTCTAATGTTTTCCAAAACTTTTCCCAAAGCTGGCATAACACTGGTTGTTAGTTATGAGATGTAGTGAAAAAGAGTCTGCTGGGGAAGACTAGAATAGTATCACAGAATCATAGACCTGGAGAACAGTTTGGCTTGAAAGGGAACTTTAAAGGTCATCTAGTCCAAACCCTTCTGCAATGAGCAGGGACATCTTCAGCTAGAATCAGGTTGCTCAGAGCCCTGTCCACCTTACCTTGAATGTTTCCAGGGATGGGGCACCTATCACCACTCTGAGCAACCTGTGCCAGTGTTACACCACCCGCATCATAGAGAAAGTTCTTCCTTCCATTTAGTCTAAACCCACCCTTTTTTAGTTTAAAACCATTACCCTTTGTCCTATTACTGCAGGCACTATGAAGAAGTCCATCTCCAAATAGACCTAAATATCTTTTAAGAGATCACAATATTTAACTGTACATGAAAAGTTGTTTCAGTCAGGTCTTCCTGCATGTTCACTGACATATTTATCAATGCAGTTCTCTAAATCCCATCTATACCGTTTCAAACACCACAAAAAGTCAAAGTGATTCCTGTTAAATCTCCTCAAGCCATACTTTCTCTGCTGAATTTACAGAGTGTGTGTTTAGTAGGGATAAAAGGTCAATATAGCTTTTTTTTTAACCTTTCTGTCATTGCGCTTTTAAGACAGGAAGGAAGGGTGGACTGGGCAAAGACCTGGCTCTCAGGGAACAGGAAGGGAGGGAAGTCTAGCCACTGTGTTGGTTACTCAACCCTTTCATTTACTGGAAGAAAGTCCAGGAGTGAGATGAATTCTAGCTCTGTGCTGCTCCTGAAAGGGAGTGCACAGATGTACAAATATGTCCTTGTTGGACAAATGATCATGTTCTTCCATCATAAATGAACTACCTACCATATAGCTTAAGGATAAGAAAGCTGCACAAGTAGGGAGCTGTTTAAAACTTGTGTTCACAGAACATTAAATATACCTTATGTAAACGCATCATATTTATTTTGGACTAATATGTAAGAGTGAATGTAATGAAATTCTGCCCAGATGGCTTGCTACAGTTTATACACTTTCATAAAAGTCTTGCTATATTGTCAAAATACAAATATAAGAAATGTTTCCACTAACAGCAGATAGATGCTGATTATTTTTATTTCACATATAAGTTTCTATATGCTTTAACAGCAAATACATTCAAAACTTCACTCAATTTCCAACAGAGTAATTAATTTCTTGGCTCTGCATTTTTTCATCCACCATACATGATGTATGTATGTATGCATGTAGTATGTATGTTAAAAGTGAATTTTTTGGACACTTTAATAATGCAGAATTGCAGTATTTCACTTGTGCATGGTGTTTGTTTACTTCCCATAAATCTGTTATTTGCGCAGTGTCTGCACAATCTGCCTACAAATTCCTGTTGTATAGATTTACAACAGGAGTTATAGGAGTGTGATTTTACACTTTCTGTCCATGCTGCTGAAAGCAGAATTGGATAAAACACTGCCTTAGCCACATTTAGGACACCCACAGCCATGCAATAATGTCTTCCCTCCATTCAGTGTTTTTTTCCACTTCCTGCATGTCAGTAACAAAGCCCCAGAACCACAAACTATACAGATTTATGGAAAATAATAGCTGCAATGAAAGCCTGTCTCCTTGAAATCAACAGCACAGTTCTCATGGACTACAGTAAGACTAGGATTTCATATACAATTTATTAAATTAAGGAGATAAATTAACAGTTCCTATTCCAAGTACTTTAGACTGGAGCAAGGGGATGGTGGAGTTAGGAACTGTGCTAAGCTCTAATCAAAGCTGTTGCATGCTCTAATTCTGTTGGGTCCTTTCAGAGAAAACATTGATTTTTTTTTTCTGCTAGTGACATTTTTCTAGACAAGTCAGTTCTAACTGAAAAATCTGAAAAAAATGAAACATTAGGAGCAAGTAGTGCTTTCAATGAAGTTAATAAAGTTAAATGTTCAGTGTTCGATGGAGTTAAAACTCCCTGGGAATGGTTAAAAATGGTAACTACTATGTTGGTCTCAGTAGTTTTCATTTGCAGCCTCAGTTTTGTGAGTATAAAACCAGGATTTCATTTTTTTTTATACCATAATCTTGTAGATTGGGAACTTCACCTAGCTTGCTTATTCATTAGCAGTGTTTCTAGCTATTTTACAGCCAGGATAACAGTTTGCATGAAAAACCATTTATTTCTACCATGCAGGAAGTTCAGTTCTGAATGTGTTACCTTCAGTTTTGCCTTCAGATTTACTTCTTTACACACTGCTTGAACCTAAACCTCTGAATGTTTTATGACTCCATCACCACCATTTCTTAGGCTTTCTCCATCTACCATGTGCCCTTCTGATGATGAAGAAGGACAATGCGCAACATGCAGGGAAAAGGAAAACATAAAAGGAGCCAACTGCAGTGCTACTGCAATGATGATGATACCATTATTCAATTACTATGTCTAAGAAATAGAATATTGGATGGGCATAGTTCTCAGCACGTCATTCATCATGTTTAGGCTGTTATGAAAAAGGGATGCTCAATCATTATTTGCTTAGTGTCTTATTTATTGATATTTTAAGGACTATTCATTTTTATTTTCTTTCTTTCAGCTTGACCTATTGTTTCCATCTCCTAAAAATATAAAAAACATTAAATGCCTTTGCTTTCCAATCTGTACTCTTCAACCCAGTGGCCTTCTAAGAAGTGAGTAGTGTAATTAAAATGAGCACAAATTTTTCTGCGGTTTATGCTAAAACTCCTGCAACCTCATATAGACAGTTTCATACAAAAACTAAGCCTCGCTGTAAAGTTTTCACTTCCGTGGCCAAAACATTAGACTCATTTTGTATTTTCACGTGGAAAAAAGTCTGCAGGTTGATCCAAGATTACACAGTGCCCTTTTTCTGCCTCCAGTGCTGTCAGTTCACAGAACATTTATATCCCATGCTTAAGGACAGAAGACACTTTAGTAAGGGCTGAGAAGAGACTAATAAAAATGTTTCCTTGGGCAAGGATAAGCCTTTTAGATAATTATGGGGTTTTGCAACCCAGCTTTTGATCTATTCAGGTACTGCAGGTTTCCTGTAATAGGAAGTTTAAGTCATAGTTCAGCAGTACAATGTTTAATATCATTTTTGTAATTGGGACACAGACTGTGCTGATGCTGGAGCGGGAATGCTCTTGGCCAAGAGGAAACTGGAGTTGTCTAAGTGAAAATTTTTAAAACATGACTTTAAATATACTATAAAGACATTTAAAGCCATATGAAAAAACAATGTAATTTCCTCTATGTATTGTTTTTATATAAATGCACACCTAAAAAGGAAAATACAGTCAGTGTAAGGAATCCAGTTAGGCTAATGGTGAGACATTCGGCAAGACAAGATAAGTGAGATTACTTCAAACATTGCTCAAGATACTGTTATGAGTTTGAGAACGGGCAGGAAAAAATGCTGGTTCTCAGAGTCAAAGGTAAAGATGTTTTGGGGAAGTAAGCAATGCTTTCATACAGATTTTAAATGGTTTGGGAGTTTCAGTGTTAAACTTGATGCTGATTACTCTGGGTAGGTAAAGTTCCATTCTGCTCATTGCAAGTTATTGCAAAGGAGGTTTTTGGATGGTTATTTTCTGCCTCTGAAGCTGATTTGAAAAAGGCAAAGTTGAAATCAGGTTGTGCCTCACTTTGTCTGATTTTTAATTTACAGTTAGGAGATGCAGCTCAGATATTTTAAAGTGATGTGTGACCTGGTCACTTCAGCATCATCTATCAATTTTGTTCACACTGAACAGAGATAATTTTGATAAAGTCAGAAAAACAAAAATTGGGTTCCTTTGACAGTGTCACTTTTGCTGTCTTAAAACTGCAAGTCACAATTATTAGGTACCCTTTGAAAATGTTTGTTCATGTGGATTCTTGCTCTTTTCCTCCTTCATTTCTAGTAAAAATGTCAGAAATGTCATGTGTGGTCTTTCCTGGTTTTGCTAGATGACTTTGTGTGTTCCAGGAATAAACAGCAAAGCTTTCCACACCTTACCTTGGAGGGAGAAGCAAGGGGTTATCAATCTGGTCTTCCTTCATCCCATAGACTTTTTAAATATTTGAGTTAACTTTAAAAAAAAACACCTTAAATTGTTTGCCTTAAAAGTAATGCCCTCTTACCTGGATTTTATTATCATGGGGATCATGGTCTGCAGAGTTTTCCAGACAGACTACACCTTCATTCTTAATATCAGTGAAATTATCCATACTTTCATGACAACTTTGTTATGCTGATGTTAACATCTGCAAAATAGCTTTATAATACTGAGATATACTGACCTAATCCAGCAAGTGAAACATGCCAACTAAAGAAAGACTTTTTGCTCTCTCTTCCTGTCGCTAGCTGAGTTCTATCCAATCTCTACTATGTATTATAAATTTCTGAATTAAAATCTAACTACAATTTAACTAAACTACAATGATTTTGGTAAGTATAATCCATGTTCTTAAAAACAGGCTCATCAGCCAGGTTCATGTCCCATCTTCCAGTCACAGATGTACATCAGTTCCAGGGCTACTAGAGCATCTCAGAATGATCATGCTGTTCAAGCAGGAAACAATGTGAAACCTGAAAAAGGGAACATTCCCAATGACTCAAGCTCAGGCAGCCAGTCTGAAAATTTCAATCTGAATAGTTTGTCTGGAAAGTTTCAAGGAACCAAGAACACGGTTTTCTGACAGGACATCTAAAGCAATCTCAGCTCTATACTTTTCTATCAACTCTGCACATAAAGTCTGTCTACTCAGTTAGAAATACATACAAATGTGTATAACAAAATTTGCCTTTGTTTTTTGTCTACATCTGATTTTTTTCCCCTCAGCACTCAAATTGCTACAGTAGGAAATAGTTGTTTCACTCTAGGAAGCATTTGCTGTTCTCATTAATTGATCTTGACTTAATTGTTCCATTTTCTGTCTACTTACTAATAACTAGAAGATGCATAAAGCTTCTAATTCTTCCTTGTAAAGGGCCACAATTTTCTTAACCATGAATATTTAATCACATCATGGCCACCCTTTATGTGTTTGTTTAACACCCTGCAGAAACAGCATCACAAGGTTTGCGTATGGGTGGCTTAGTTTGTTTTCCTTTCCCATTTGTGTGTGACACATTGCCCACAGGAAGGAAAAATATATATAGATAAAATTAAGGTCAGAATACCACAGAAAAAAATCATTAGGGAGTACTCAGAATGCAGCCTCCTTTAGACTGTAGCTGCTGGCTCCCCTGAGGGTCTCTCAGTGGTCAGCAAGGTGGGCAGGGAGCTCCCCAGTACAGCACAGAAGTCCCACCATTCACATACAGCCCGCTCTCCAAGCAAGCTACCTCTCTCCAAAAAGCAGCTACAGAACAACCTACAGGGTGCTACTTTGTGAAGCTAAAATTATGAAGCGTGCCTTTGTGAATACTAGTGGGGGGCTCACAAGGCACAGTGTCCCAGAAAGCACAACAAATGTGTTACATCTTGAGCTTCTGAAGTCCTACTCATACCTGTCTCTCCTCCCAAAGTTAAGTTGATCGGTATGGTACCTGCAGCTTACGGCATTAGCCACAGTTGCTTCCACAGTTGTTGCTGCTGCTTCTTCCACTAAGTCTTTCTGTCCTGTATTTCTGGTGCTGCTGGCAGCAGAGGGGGACAGGCAGTCAGGGTGTTAACAGCAATAGCGATAGCAATGACAGATAAGGCAGGAATGGTGCAGCAGGAAAGACCTTTGCTGCTTAGGATGCACCTTGAGTTTATCCTCCTGCTTTGTTCGGAGGGAGTTTTGTGAGTTCTGGCATCCTTTATGGAACTTAAACTCTTTAGCACCTATCATTCCTTATTTCAAAGTAGCTTACTTACGTAGGAATTTGTCTTATATGTTTTGCTGGTTTTTTTTAAAGCAAGATTGCTGGACCATCATTAAATGTGTGCATATTACTGCTGGTTTTATTTTTGTACTTGTCCCATTTCCCTTACATAATAAATGTACTAACCTAATG
>JANHFX010008092.1:132708-246199 GCA_027560015.1 Chloroceryle amazona
CCTAATGATAGATATACAATTAATTTTATTAATTACAATTTTATTTTATTATTAAATTAAATCTAATTCATTAGACAAATTATATTTTACTTCTTAATTCTTTTACCTTGCCAATCGATTTTCTCTATTTATTATTTACCTTGTCATAGTTAGGCATTTATCCTGCCAACTGAATTTATGCTTAATTTTAAATACAACAGGTTGGCCTAGCTTATGTGAAGTGCATCATGCGTGCAAGTCATGCTGGGGCACAGGTACAGAGGCAACAGAGTGATGAGACTGATGGTAATGACAATGATTCTAAAGGCCCTCACATTATCTGTAAGAGAAACGCCATCAAAAAAATGCCTGGGGACCGTATGTCTGTTTCCAAAATGAGATATTCTGAAAAGATATAAAGCTTGCTCTGAAATCTCCATGAGGGGAAGCAGCCAGGAAATAATACATGTGCCAAAGACACGGTAAAATGCAAGAAGTTCTATGGCAAAAAATACTGAGCTTGAAAGTAGTGGAAAAATCCTCCTGATTTAAACCCAAGAACAGTTACGCACTCCTCACTCTATGCTTTTTCAGAGTGCAGGGATATCATAAGGACAGTAGACCGCCTTCCAAGTATTCCTCTTACAGCCCGAGGAACAGAAATAGTATCATTTTAAATGTCTTACTTGATCGAACTGGGGGTCTTCTCCTCGTTGCAGAGATTTGGTCAGTGGCTTCTCCTGAAAGAAAACACATTAAACATGTATTACTTAAGATCAATACCTGCTCTACTATTATTTTTCAGTTTGATTTTTACTCACATAATTTGCCACCTGATCAGATCCCGAAGACACTGTTTATTTCATATGCAAAGGAGACCTCTGCATATGTAATAATGACAGAGTGTCTTTAGTGTCTATCCAAGAAAGAAATGGATTAACCATTTACTACACCTGAGTTACTTGCTGCTCACACTTAGGATAAATTCTTGTAAAATCCTAAGAAGCACCTGGTATCTCCTCTATCTAATACATAAACCAAGGAGCTCTATATAGTGCACCATGCAGCACATACTGAAAGAAAGGTAATTTTAGCAGAATAAAATACCCTAGAGTTCATTTTTCATTGTGAAAAAATGGCTGTTTTACTGGGGAAAAAAACTAAAAAGGCTTTTTTGACATGGAAGAACATTTTCAGGACACATTCTGGAGAGTACCTAGGAAGGCTGAGAAGAATTGCTCTGCACAATGTGAAGACCCATTTACTTCTGTGGCTGTTTTGCCAAGCAGGCTCAATTATTAATGTATATAGAAGTGTGCAGTCTACTATTCTAGTTATACTCAGCAGTATACAAAACGTCCATCTCCTAAACCACAATGAAAATAAACAATACATGAAGGCAGATGACAGTCTGAAGAACACATCATTGTCACCATCACAATTCTGAGCTGAACTGTACCACTGTTGCTGCTGTCTGAAATGTGCCAGCACCGTATTCTCCTGTAAATCATGCATCTTTTTTTCTCCTGCAGCTGCAAGATCGGGGCTCTCCCACCAGCTCAGCATGAGATTTTCTGTTCAGCTTTCAGCAAACTGTTACACTTATCAGCATCTGTTAACGTATCAGGCGAAATACCACCACTGACAGGGGATGTGAGATGCAAAACAAAGAAATCTGTAAAGCTGCTGAGGTAATGGAACGGAGAAACTTAAGGTGGTCCAAAGATGTCTAATATTTAATGTTCCTCTCTGGAGAAAATGTTGCCCAGTATAATCTGCCGACTGATCTTGAAATTAATTATGCTGATCCACTCGTAATGCCAGCTGGCAAGGAGGCTGGCTGCAGAGTGACAGCAGTATCCCCTGACTACCTACCAAATAGAAAAATCAACAAACTGTTTTTCCTGAGTCACTGATTTATCCAGGACAGCCATCAATATTTTTCACTGTTACCTATAATGCCTAAAGAGACTCCTCCAGGTTACATTAAGGGCACAAGAACTATCAATCAGAACTTTGTGACAGATTATTGGTAATGAGCAGATACAGTAACACCTTGTAGCCCAGAACCAGACACATGCCCCTACCCTACCCGCAGTCCTCCTCCTCAATCAGTGCTACTCCACCTACTCCTGTCTCATAGGAGGACAATACTTCTTTGTCTCCTGCCGTGCACTGAAAAGGACAGCAGATAATCTTCCAAAAGTAGTGTTCTACTTATTTAAAAAATCCTTAAGTTTTCATAGGTTGTGGACAAATCAATGTACTGAGAATTAGTGCAGTTTAGACAAAAAAACAAACAAACAAACAAACAACAAGCAATCTTTTTTTCTTCAGTTACTTTTCTGATTTTGTTAGAGAAGACTTGGGTTACCACAGGGAAGTTTCTTAAGGTCTGTTTCAATATAAAGGGTTTTGGAATGCAGAAGCTTTGTGTTCCCGTGCCCAATACTTCAAAGCTTTGCTTTCAGAGGAGTACCTAAAATCCTGCAGAAATGCATTCAGTGTTCCAGGCAGAAATGAGATATGGGATTCCACATCACATGCTTATCTGGTAAGGTGGACACAAATAAATAAGAAAAATTATGCTCTGGGAAGCCAGGTCTATAAGTATAATAGTATGATACTTCAGAAACTGAAGTATTTGTGAGGTGTGTGTGCTTCCAGAGATAGGTAACAGGTTTCTGACAAGGCAATACAACTCTCCCTTGCCCTCTTAGAGGTGAGTAGAGCAGGGCTTCCCAAACTGGGCTACATTCCTCTGAAGAAACCATTCACAGGCCATGCAACAAACCTGGTCACAGCAGAAGGCAGCCCTGGGATGGAGACCAGACAAGAATACCTACCAAATGCCAGGAAGGGTTCTGTCACCATAACTTCTCAGGGTCTCCAGTCTAGGGCTAAATGAGGCCTTTTTCTTCCCTTCATCCCTTCCTGTTCCTACTGCTTCCACTCTCCTCAGGCTTTTGCCAGGCAGCAGCTACCTGCTGCTGCAGCAGCTGTCTCTGCCTCTTCTTCATCGTTATGTTTGGGCTGTTGCTGTTTTTACCTTGACTCTTTCCAAGTGTGGTGCTGCCAGTGACTCTGGCTGCAGCAATGGCTCAGCCTGGGCGGACCCACGCTGACTCCGTGAAGCCGAGTGTCTCTGCACATACCCCACCCCGCTCAGGGAGCAGGGTGCCCATGTCAGAGCAACTCCTTGTAGCCCTGCAGTGAATGGAAGTGACCACAGAAAGTTGTATTTGGGGCTTGAAGATTTGAGAAAACTCAGAGTTATTACTAATTTTTACTATTTTTTAACTAAACCAACATGTTTTTCTTTATGCAATAGATAATTTCTTCTCATCTACTCTAAACAGCCTGCATATTCTATACAATCCAGTTCTAGTATCATTACAAATCTTAACCATTTCCTTTTAAGCAGCATTTTCAACGTGGTTGCTACAGCAGCTACTATATAAAATATATTAATACTCATGGTAGACATTTTCATTATAGACCAAATGTTCAGGACTGGTAAGGGCAAGGTTAAAACTTATAATAAAGTGAAATTGCCTCTTAGGAATAGGAATTCATAACAGCCTATTTACCCTGGAGATACACTTATTTAAAAGTGTTTTTTTTAAAAAAAAACAACCCAACTTTAAAATGTTTTGACGCCTCAAGGCAGTATTTTATTTTTATTTATTTTCTTGCCCACCCGATAGAGAAATGCCCAAGAGAATGCCCTTTTATATTAGGACTTGACTCTGTTTGATTCTGTGCAGATATAACAGATCCTACAGAAATGTCTTCCAAATCTTGGATGAATAGGTAGGCTGAATTCAGAGCCAAAGCCTACAACCACAAAATATGAATAAGGGAAGTTTTGATTAATCTGAAAGAGCCCATAGCTTTCTGGGCTATAAAAAACATCAGAAAATTTCAGAAGAATGGACTCTCAATAATAACATTTCCATTTTCAATCACTAAGTTAAACATCCTTATTTCTTGTTTGAAGTGCTGCCTTCAATTGTATACTCTGTATTTGTTCACAGTGGAAACTCCTATATTATGAAAATGTGTTAGAGATAAGCAGTAAAGATCATCAAAAATAGTTTTGCATTTAATATTTGAAAACTATAATTTTTCAAGAAACCTAAACTTTTTTGCATCACCAGTGCTTACAGAACAAAATGCTCACCTAAAAATTAATTTCCTTCCTCTGCCTCTCTACTGCTGTGAAAACATTGGTAGAATCTAACAAACCAGAATATGTTCACTATGCAATGAAGAATACACATTTTATCTCATTTAAATTCATCAATTAAATATAATATTTATAAATTAACTAAAAAATAACATATCAGTCAAGCCCTCTATTCACATAGGCACACTGAAATACATCTCAAAAGCCTGTCAGCTACTTTATTACTGCTTTTTCAGGGCTGCTACACAAATATAATTGGGTAAATTTACACAGGAATAGCTTTTCTCGACCACCTGTCACAGAACTGAACGCTCAGGGAAACATGAATACAAAAGGATGTTGTAGTGCCTATTAAGCTTCACTATGTCACCGTGTTATGAAGGTATCTAATGCATCATAAAGTTATTTCTAACCTCAGCAACCATTAAGCACATTATTCCTACTGAACTATGACAGTGTACTGTATTCCTGACCAAGATAAACCCCAACTTTTTCTAAAAGCCTGGATATGGAGGGATATTTAGATACAAAATGTAACTCTTGCATCGTATGCTAGAAAGCAGCCCCCTATACTCTACTGAGAAGTCCGCTGGGATGGAAGAGTTACCCAAAAGAAACAGCAGAAGAAGGGACCTTTTCACGTAAAATGGAGCAGACACAGGCCACGTTCAACTGCTACAGCTACAATATATAAAATGCATGCGAGTGCAACCTTAAGAACCAAAAAATCCCCAAGTGTAATTCTTTCCTGTTTATGATGAATCATGACATAAGCCACCCCCCCAGACTGAACATCTGTCTTACATTCTTGTCAGCAGGAAAGGAAAGCAGTGTTTTTTAGGAAAAACAGCTGGATTAAACATGCCGAAGTTTTAATTTTGCCATCGGTTATTTTGTACATACAAAGATTGGAAAACGTATCACTGTCAATCTTGCTCTCTCATGGTGTGTAAACCATTTTGTGTATCACCTAGGAGAACGTGCCATGATGCCAATTTGTTCCTGAAGGCTGTGAATGTGGAACTTTATTCCACAGAGGAGCACCTTCCCTTCAGATGCAGCTGCCCTGCCAGCCATTTGCCTCTGAAAAGGACAGTTTGCTTGTCTGGTCCCTGCCTCCTCCCTCCCAGAATGGATACTTGCTGACCCTGTATTGAGCAGGTTCATGCAGCCAAACTTGCAGGTATTGACTCTGTTCTGCCCTCTCAGAAACAGACAGAACACTCTATGGCCCCATTACAAAACTCTTGTACTGAAAACAGTTCTGAACTTCTTGGGAAATCATTTTCATCTCTTATTTACCTTTTTACTATTTGGGAATTTCCACCACCACCCCAAGAAACCTAATGAATTTATAGCTAAGCAGTTAAGAAAGCCAAGCTCTTAGACTCAAATCCACAATTTGTTTACTCTGATAGTCTCCCAGATGTCTCCCACCTGGAACTTCTACGAAGCAGGCAATTAGTGTCCTGTTTTCACAACTGTTCTTTGCAAGTCAGCAGGTCCTCGTGTAGAAAAGTACAAATTGTCAGTTCAGTGGATGACAACAGAATCTTTGATTTCTCTTCTTGCTCTGCTCAGAGTCAATTACCTGCTAGATGCCTGTTTTAAGAGCCTGTGTCAGCCACTATGTCACAAAGATAGTAAAATAAACAGAAAAGGGGATTTACTTTCCTAACCTTTGAAATTCTAAGCATATGTTGAAAGGAAATTCTAAAGGTAAACATAATAAAAAAGACATGATAATATACCACTGAGAAAACATCACAACCTGGCATAAGATGAAATTATACACTCAAAAAAGGCTGGATGAATACCATGTAACTTCTGAAAATTAATTACAAAGGCATTGCTGATTGTATGTAGTATTTCATACGGAGAAAAAGAGAATATTTCAAGCGGCTAGGAAATAGATGTAAAAATATGGTACATCTCCCATATTTTATTTTTTATTTTAGTAAACTCAAGTCAAACACCTACTTGTCATTACGGTTACTGCGTACAAAGTAATGCATATTTAGACAGACTCAGTATTACTCAGGCTATTCTTTCTTCATGCAATCGCTCTTTTCTTTGTCACAGCTCTTCTCTTTAGTTCATAAAACATCAGTTCAACTTCAAATACAGGTTTTCACTCTCTGGCTCTGACTCTCACTTCTTTGGCATCCACGTCATGTACTGTTCTGACTCGGCGATAGCTTATGTCATCATATCAGGTATTACAGGCTAATTATTGTCTGATTATCCCATTCTCTGCAAAAGGCATCTCTTACCTATGCTATCTACTAACAAAATTAAAATGTGGACACAGGAATTTTGGTCATGAGAATGCTTCATCTGAGGTAACTGATGTATCTGAAAAAGAGGCCAAACAAGTCAAAGAAACAGCAAATTGATTTTCAGAACAATTACTCCATAGAAGTAAATTTCAAACAGCCTGAAGAAAGAATGAAACATGGAACTCCAGGGAAAAAACTCACAGAAAAAAAAAAAAGTATGGAAGTTTTCTTTCTTTCTTTCATTTAACCTTGAGCAAACAAATCAAGAACTCTGATGTTCTTACTTGATCAGAAAAAATCCCCAGATTCTCCCTCAACTCAGTAAGAAATGGCCACAAACTTTAAACAAAGTCAAGTGCTGTTACAGATACACAGGTAAGTGCAAAATAAGCCCCAAACAAAAAGACCTACTGAGAAGATTTGTATCTTCTCTAATACTTTCCTGTTGCAAAGTGAGGTGCTTTCTTGTAGGCAGGAAGTAAAAAAATTCCTTTTCATAAGGTATTTTAAGCCCAAATAAGCTGCTGGCTACCAGTAGATCAGTTCTGAAAGAAGTATTTTCAGTACATGCTTCTGTAAAAGCTGTAAAGAGTAGTAAGGATGACTTTACTGAAATTTGAGCTAGACTCTAGCACAAGTGAGAAAGGAAATTCTACTGGCTGTTTATTTTCAGGGGTTTGAGTTAACAGGAATGCCTTTGTAAAACTGTAACTGAATGAACACATCAAAATCCTCTGGCTGAATACATGCAAGTTGTAGGGTCTGGTCTGGTATCATAGTACTTGCCTTGGGTTTCCATGATTTTAATTACCCCAGTTCTACAATGTACAGAAAAAGGTGAATTTTACAGCCTGTAAGTTGAATAAATTTAAAAAGAGCATCTAGAAACAAAATTCCAATGTGGACATTTAATGTTGCTTTCATAATTCCATCACAGACCTGTGTTAGTAGATGGACTTATTCTGACTTAAAACCTTCCAATATAAGAAGATAAAATTTTATTAATTGGAACCTAACTTTCTGGGGCAGGGAATATATTAAGATTTAGTGGAATCCATACTTATGATGAAAATTCCTGAAGGACCCTGATGTACAGTTTGGGGAAGGACTATAAAGTTAATACAGTGGATTAACTAAACCAGTGCTAATAGAATTTTAGGTACAGCATTGAAGGTATTAGTAGTGCCACTAGCAATACACTATCAATATTCCCAATTTCTGTACCTATAATCAACTATTTATTCAGTGATTTATACTCCTGAAAGAGCCACCAACTAAACTGGCATTTGACTGTAAATTCGCATACTCAAAAAAGAAAAATCGAAGCCATTTTAAGTCAAGTGACTGCTAAATGAACTGAACCAGTATTAATGAAACAAGAAAGGCCTGCTAGAGGAAACAGCAGTAATAAACTGTTGTGGAGCTGGAAAACAATACAGCTATTACATTGCAAAGCCTGGCTCAGTAAGACACACCAAAAAAGTGTTTCTTTCCTTATATGATGCATTTTCTGAGCAAGTTATATAGGATTTACTTCTCAAAAACTTCAGCAATAAATACAAGTTTCTTATTCTGTTGTTTGTGCTGCGATCCATTACAATGGAATTTCTCCCTCATAGGAACAAGAACATGCTCAAAATATAGGCACTCAGAGCAAGCTACGCTCCATAAGAACACTATTTCCACCCTGCTCTCGACATGAAGCCAGGAAGAAGGCTTTCTGGAGTCATAGTCTAATAATGATACTTTCTAGAAGGCTTCTGTCAAGAGTGGTGTCATGAGATGGAGTATGAGAGTCAAAGATCTTTTATCTCCGAGCCTGTGGGACTGGAATAAACACGATGCTCATTTGATACAGTGATTTGAATGTTACTTATTTTTAACATTCTAAGAGCTGTGACATTAACATTTAACATTCTAAGACTGAAGGTCTGGGCATCCACATTCACATTAAGACCTCTGTGTGAACCTGCTATTCAAAGCCCCATTCCAGCTGTTACCAAGGTGGTTCAGCTGGGCACTATTCACCAGCCAATATATGTATTTTAAAACCAATAATAATTCCGGAGTATGCATATAACAATCACTGCTACAAAGAGAAGATTTCTCTGAAATAGAAAGACTGAAAGTTTTGGTGGTAAATTCAACAGATTGAGTAGACAAAGTCACTACAGTCAAAAGTGTGTAACTTGAACAGTACTGTTGACTCCTTTCCATCTCTGACATTACTTCGGAGAGCTGGCAAAGAGTCTGAGACAATTCCCATCCCTGGCCTTGATAAACCCTGGTCATTTGGTTATATCTTTGTTTCCTGTGCAGAGAAGTCAACTGACACTTCAAAATTATATGTATATAGTTTTACACCAAGTGATTTATGATGAGCAAAGTTATTTCTTCTGTGCAAGTAGAAAAGTGCCAGAAGCTTCTTTTTTCTTTTTTTTTTTTTTCCTGCAGAACATGGGGGATGTGCAATTTCCCTCCTGAACTCACCATGTTCTCCAGGTTACTATGACAGCACTGCCCTCACCTTCAGGCAAACTCCTGTCTGTGGTGAGAGCAATGCTGCAGGGATTTAGGGGACCTCCATGTTCCAAGCAGTGGATGAAGTTCCTTCTTGTAGAATATTTGCACAGAACTGGTAAAATGCTATAAAAACAGGGAGGTCGGGTTTCCCACATTTATGAGACTTGGGAATGAAAACACAGGATTGGCACCAGAGCTCTGAAAAATGGCACAGCAGAGTAAAATGGAGAACACCTCTCTGGATGCAAGCATCCAGAATACCCTCTGAGCAGCCAGGACAGGCATGCTACCAGCTACCAAGTACCAAGGCACAGCTGCACAACAGAGACACTTGCCATTGTTTCTGATACAGAACTGCCCGTGATCTCAGTATCTTCATCTCCGTGGGAAGCACTAAGTGGAAAATGCTTCAGTCAAGGTCATAAGGGATGTCTGTGGGATGGGCCAAGGCTGGACAAGGCTGTGGAGCAGTGGATACCAGCCCTGCTGGGGTGCTGCTGTGGCAGGTCTGGGGGTGAGGAGGGGAGGTAGTAAAGTACAGCTACTGGTAATGCTCTGCTGTCTCACAGCCACTGCTGCTTTCATGTCTGGTACTTACTGTCATCAACTATGCATCTGTTTTCATAAAATAGACCAACAGATCAGGAAAGGTCTATTTTTTTAGATGAACTTGAGATTGATGACTGTCATTTAATTGTCTTTTAACTTATTTTATTTTGGGCTTTCTTGGCTACGTGTTTATCTCAAAGGCTGTAACTGTACCATATCAGATGTGTCCTCGGGAGACTTGAGCTGAAGACTTTTCCTCCAGGTTACTGGTACCAAACTGACAGATTTCCAAGGAGGATGCCAGGGTGCCCTTGCAAAGCTAACATCAGCTTGCACTCAATTATGGCTATGAGTGGAATAACATACTGAGGCCAACTGTTAAGTCTAAAGAATGGGGATCCAGTCAATGACCTGCTGGAATGACCTGCTGGCACTTGCTGGGAGCACTGGAAGGGCCTTCTCCTGTGGAGAATGACTGTTCTCAGTTCTCCACACTGTCCTATGACTGACAGACACAGATCTGACCATTCAACAAGTCACTTAGTGCATCCACTGTAACAGATCTATGGGACTCCATATAAGAAAAGGATAATATATTCAGGTTACATATTGAGTAGCTGAAGTAAGATGGTATGTAGATGCTTTCATTTCCTTATGAACAGGTGAGAGGACAGGTCTCAGTGCAGCATGCAGTGAGGCAGAATTTCATGAAGAAGCATCTTAAATACTTCAGAAACAATTATTAAAAGAACAGATTATTTATTCTTAATGACCTACACATTATTTGCCACAACTGGATCTAAAAGAACTAATTGACTAGTATTTATTTATATAATTTAAGTACTAAATAAAGAATACAATAAAAATAACAAGTTATGATATGTTAGATACAGAGTTAGATATGAACTGTGAGCTGCTTAGGGTTCGGATGGACTACCCACATGCTTTACAGAATTTTGAGTACCACAGACACTAGTGGAATAAAGGACTTACATTAATCAAATAGGGAAGATACTTTTTTGTATGGGAAAAAAGAACAGCACTTTCAATATATAGTTGTATAAAGTTATTAAAATAAAGCTGTCTTGAATTTATCTGGGCAAGCACATACTGAGTGGATAGTTAGAATACAGGAAGGCAGTTTGCCTTTCCTCTTTTCCATGGAATTACTTGTTCCTGATAGTAACTTCTGTTTGTGCCCTGTGAATAAACAGTGGTCAGAAGTCCCTGTGTGTGCCACACTACTGATGAGGACTTGAAAAGTAAAAATGTGTGATGATAATGTGTCTCATTATAGATGACAACAAAGGACTCATTCCTTATGTGATGCAGCTGAATTTTAGTCCATGTAAACTAGAAAAATTCTACACTGCAGCTGTGGGATAAAACTGCATGGTATTACCATAGCTTACATAAATCTTACTAGTTATCACAGTCCAGTGCTTAGAAACACAAAAAAAAGAACCTTCTACTTCCTTTTCTTCCAAGTCTGTCCTTACCATATTTCTTCTCTTGCCTAGAGAAAGTGAAGTCTAGATTAAAGCTAATCAGACAACAGTGCCACTATACATATTCTTGCCCTTTCAGAGTCTTCTTAACCACCTGCTGGGCTGTTATCACTAGCCCTGTTTTGAAATAGGTCTGTATTTCAATGTCTTTGAGCTTCTAATTAAATGGAAGTAATAAATACACTACTATAAACCACATCACAACTTTCATTTTTTTTCCAATGGCAAGATAAACCCTACATAAAAAATGGAGAAAGTTGTAGGCAGAATACATGACTATGCTGCTATAATGACTGAATTCTGTTCTGTAGTTCAGTATTCTGAGAGATCCTGAATTTAGACAAGCTCAGTAAAAGAAGCTGCTTGCAGGAGAAAGGCGTTATGAAAGTTTACCAACAGCTACATTAACCATTAACCATGGCCAATGCCTGTAGCTCACCACGTTTTATCGATGTCTGCAGCTGTGTTGAAGTACTGCTGAAAGCCCTATTTAAAGATTAGCCTGATCAGTATGCACAGGATGAATTATTACCCTGAGTGATAATCAACAGCCCTAGAAAGGAAACTGTTTTCTGGGTTTTTTCCTTACGGTGTTAAGAAATGTAAACAAGTTTTATCATTTGAACTGGTGAAAGTATTTCCATGGCTTCCTCATTCTGGCTTTGGTTTAAGGTCACAACTGCTTGAAAGAAAAATCGTCAGTAATAAAATATCAAATGCTGTTTGTAATTGAGGCAATGTAGGGAAGATTTACAGTATATATTGATATAAATTAAATATGAATGCAACCAGCTGTGAAAAAAAGGTTTGCAGGAAAAATTCTTAATATTCATTATAAAGGAGAACAATTATTTACAGAAAAGAAGCGGGAAATTACTAAGGGTTATCAAGAAGAAATTATTTACATTTATGTGAAATTAATTTATAAATTGTAAAATCCCTTTTAATTAATTCTGCCATCAAATACCTTTAATTTGGATTAATATAAGTTGTCAGTCTAGGCATAGTGCTTTATAATCATTAAAAATCAGCCACAGAATTGTAAACTTAATGTAATTATTAAAATGTGTGTTAGATTTTAAAGATACTAAAAATGTGAAAAAACTGACCTGAAATTTCAAATAAAATACTCTCCAGACAAACTTAAAAATAAAAAAAATCACATCTGGAAACAAAAGGTTTCCATTCTAACTTATTAAAGATCTAGAAGTTGATATTCAACATTAGATTCATGCCTGGGAAATATATTAACTGGGAAGTGTGGGGTTTTTATGATGATCTCTGCCACATCCTGTAACCAAAATGTCAAATCATACTCATCTGACAGCCAAGGCAGCATGAGGAGTAGGTGACCTTCACTGCCTCTGGAATATTGCTATCCCAGACAAGATTTCATGGGACTGAAGGAGGGGGTGGGTGCTGTGTCCTAGAAAATATCAAAAATTTTTTGTGCCTTACTATCATCTGCAACTCACGGTGGGATACAAACCTGTTTTTTTCCACCATAGCTTTCAGAACACTGTAATTTACAGTTGGGCTCTGTGTACATCACAAAAGAAAGAGATGGAAATATCAAACAGGCATATGGAACCAAATACACTTAGGGAAAAGAATCATAAAAACAACAGTAATGATAATCAGCAAGGATATGCAGGCAAAATGTGTGGATGAAAAGAAATGTCTAGATAAAAAATACATCAGTAAGTCTCTAATCCTAGAGTAACTTCAGAGCTTGATGTGAGCTAGACTTTGTGATAAAAGAGAGGAAAATGCAATTATAAATAACATTCTAGCTTCTCTAGAAGAGATCTGAACTATTTATCACTTATTATAAAATGAAACTGTCGTATGTTGTAATGACTTAGGGAATTTAAACTAGAAACATCTCAGTTTTTGAGTACTTTGGAGGTTTCATTTTCCTTGAAGTATGTTTAATTAGAACAGAATCTTCAAAGAGCTCTCTCTCCATTTGACTACCTATCGTGAAAACAGGCCGAAGAGTGGCTCTGTACCATCTTTCTTTGTCTTGCACATCCCTGGCACGTCCTGGTCACAATTCTAGACAGTAGAGTAGAAATGTGGGAAGAAAGATGCTAAACATCTGACAGCTACCCCACAAAAAGGGTGGACTTAAAATCTTAGCCGTTATTTGAGAGTAATTTTTGGCATTTTCCGTTGTCACTTCTTTCATTACAGCCTAATTATTTCAAGATCATTTTGACTGGATGTCTACAAATTCCAGCTCACATGTTTGTCACAGTCATACTCAAAAGAGCAGCATGCCATGACTTGTAAGTCCTATTAGTATTAATAAGATGTGAGTATGCCATTGAATTATTGTTAGTGTCTCACGGTTAGACCCCTGTAAGAAACACATTCTGAAAATGCTGACAAGAAGAAGGTGACATTCCAGCCTCTTGTCTACATTCTACGTTGAATTTACCAAATACAATTTCACTGAACAACCTCTGGAATAAGGTAAGATCAACATTCAGATATTCATAATTTCACAAAGAGACAAAAATATCAACATATAGTGACTCAAAATCACCTTAATACAGGTGAAATGATAATAAATCAGGGGCACTGGCTCAGATCTGTGTCTGAAATGTTACATGAAAATGCAGAGGTTAGTGTTCAAGAGTAACAGAGGTGCTGCAAGGAAATTATGTTCTCAGTGCTGATACTTTTGTTGTTTCCCTGGTAATTTTACAACACATTTTGTCTTAAAAATTTATCACTGCACACCACAGAATGACTGGATGGTAATAAATAGCTGCTGGCTTTTACTTTTTAAGGGTCTTGCACTATAACTGTCAGTTTATTCTACTTTTTGTGATTTAGAGGGGACTCATGAAAGAAGATGATACCGGATCTTTGTCAAAATATTCCTTCCTGTTACTTTTTTTGCACTATTTACAGATTAGTTGAGATTTTTCTGTCATTTTACATCTACCTAATGTTTCAGAGGAAAGCCTGAAAACACTTTCCAAGCATCAAGTATTTCTAAATCTAAATCAAGACATAAAGCAAAAGAGATGCCATCAGAATCATGACAAATGTTAATTTTACTGTTCAGAATATCCAGACTGAAAATGGGGAACTGAACTATTTCATACTGTGCTTTATAACAAAAAAGTTATTAGATTTTATAAAAATTCCCTTACAGCTCATAAATAGTCTCCTGTTTTTTTGTTGGTTTTGGTTTTTATTGTGTTTTTTTTTTCATTTTTACCCTGTCAGAACAAAAATATAGGCTACAGAATCATTATTCCCTAATCAAAATAGCAAGAAAGTATAGAAAATGTAGTCTCGAGTTAAAATAGCAGACTCCCAGTTACATACGACAATTTGCAACGGATTTACTTGTACATTCAATTTTCCTAAAATAAAAATAGCGACAGCTCTCTCACTGACTGCAAGACCTTGTAATGTAGCTCCTTTTCCAAATGCTGCATGCTTTTGAATATCTGGAAATCAGGAGCTATAGCACTTTGTTAGAATATGAAACCTACTACAGTCAGAACTTAAATAAGAACCAGCAGTGCTACTTTCTATTCATGTTTTAGCTGAAAACTAGTAATGTTCAGAGGTAGGGTTTTTATTGTATTTCAGTATTTTCTAATCTATTTTGACTCACACGACCACTCTCCCAACTGTGAAATCTATGCTGGCTGACAGCCCTTCTGCTTCTCAATCACATTCACACATGCCCATATTGCAGACAGAAATAAAATATTCATTCCTTTTCATGTGACCCCTTTTGCATATCTTGCATACCTCCGTCCTCTCCCACAACCTTCTAATTGCCATAGTAGCGTATCTTACAGTTTGGTAACACTATCGAACTCCAACGCAGATTGCAAGCAAAATATTCTTCATTGCACAGCAAGTAAGCCTGATGTAAAAATAAATTTGAATCAAAGTACATATAGACTCAAAGAGTTTCTTTCTACTCACAAGAGGTTCTGCCATGATGATACGAATCTTGCGTTCAGCCTGAGTAGTAAAGTTAACAAACAAGCTCTTCAGGACATATTCTCCTGGTTTACTGTCTGGGTCAACGTTGATTGGCAACATGGCTGGAGGTCCTTTTTCTCTCTGTGTACCAGAAACAGGTGGGACGGGTGGCTTGATATATCCGTTACCAACTGGAGAAGCTGAAATGTTGATAAAGCACATTTACTTTTGGGTAATTCAACATGTCTTAATTTTTCCAGAGCAATCCCAATGGACCACTATACCTCTGGAGACTAGTTGATAATCAAAGAAACGCACAACACATAAATAAAATTTCCATGGTACATTTATAGGTAGAATGTACATAATCTAGACCGGAAGAAGAAGAAATCAAAGATGAAATCTTATATATTAAAATTGAGCATTGTTTACTACACAGTGCACACTCGATTCTCTTTTTTCACGAGGTAATGCAGGGGGAGAATGAACTTTGGCAACTCCACGGAGTTAAAAAGCCAAGACCTTTATTACTGGTACATCCCTTGGAAGGAAGCCTCACTGATCACGCACCCCAACAACAATGCTGATCAGGCACATGCGATAGCCCACACACTGTTCACACGCCTAAATCTACTACATGCTTGGCTGTCATCTAACTCGCCCAGAATCCCCCATATCCTGTTTTTCTCTACTTTGCTCTGCTTTATCTTCTTGCTTCATTGCCATTTCTCCACCGTTCTTCTACCTTCATGTTCTTTCCACGGGTCAAGGACAGTTCATGATAACAGTGTCCATTTTCTTCCAACCGAGATCCCACAAGGTAAGACCTGCTGACACCTAAATGCCTGAGTAATGTTCTCATTTCTTATCCTTTGGGTTGCAGGCCAAATCTGTAAGTCAGTTGTCAAGTAAGCAATTTATTCTTCATTGCTATTCAAACCGACCCTTCCTAGCAAAAGTCAGGAGTCTGGTCTTTTGACTAAGGTGAGTTGTAAAGGGCCTAATTTTTCTGTCATTTATACCGTGCTCAATCAAGAATGGCTCCTTTAAAAACAATGATGTTTCACCAGTATAAATCTTATATGAAGAGTCAGACATGAAATATTTTGCATGGCCAAAAAATGTGTGCATTAGTCTAATACTATGTATTAGAAAGTACCAAATCCTACAGCCCATTTGAGAGATCACATCTGAAATACAGTGTCCAGTCTGGGGCTCCCTCATACAATAATGGCAGTGCTATTCTGCAGCAAGGCCAAGGGAGGATCACAAAGATGGTCAGGGGCTTATGTGCTTGCTACATGAGTACAGGCTGCGAGTGCTTGACTGATTCAACCTTAAGAAGAGAAGTCTAAGGGGAAATCTTACTGCAGTCTTCAGCTACTTGATGGAGCACAGCAAAGATGGAGTCAGTCTTCTTTGAATACAGTGACAGGACAAGAGGCAACAGACACACTAGCTGAAATGTAGGACATTCCAGCTAGATATATGGAAAAAATTTCCACTGTGAGGAAATGACCAAACACTGGTATGGGTTGTCCACAGGTATAGCAGAAATTCCACACTTGGAGCTCCTTGAAAAGCCCTGGGAAACCTTCTCGGCTTGGTGAGCACAGGTTGTACGAATCATCCTCCCAAGATCCCTTCCAACCTAAATTATCCCATGATTCTCTGGATTCCCCATACCCAGTATCAAGATACGTACCAGGCCTAGCCCTGCTTACTGTTTTTCTAGGAAACTGATGGAAAAATAAAGTACTATGAAACAAAATGTCATTAAATCCAATATTACCATGCTATGCATAAAATTTCCAAAAGCAAATCCTCAGGCTTAGCTGGTCCTGGCAATAAAAGCCATGCCTGGTCTTCCAAGCAGGTACTGGTAGCACTCTCTGTTAACTTTGCCAGTGACTGTGTGAACACTGGAAACACCAGCCATTAGCCACTCTGAATGCAATATTTGTGTTGGAAGACCTGTCAGCACTCCTGGTGATTGGGACATGGGCGCTTTAATGCCATACAAACTGTGGAAAATACTGTGAACTAACACCATTGGGGTATTTCCCCATAGCGCTGCATTCCAGAGCATGACACTGGATGTTGCATCCAAGCTGAAGAGATAGCCTGAGCATGACAGCGTGGAGCCCGAGCGAGGAGGGAAGCTGTAAACCTAATTAATGCCTTTAGCCTTTCTTTTTTGAGGAAGAGAACTGCAACTATTACAGAAAGTAATTGTCAGCTATTAATTACCGAAGATTGTTTTAGGAATAAATGAGATTTTAGATCTTTCCTAAATACTTTAACACTTCATTGCTGCAAAAACTTGAAAAAAAATAAATCCCAAAGACTACATTATTGCTTGAAGGTGTTCAAGATGCGGTGGAGTCAGATGCCAAATTCATGCACTGAAAAATAAAACAGGTGCAGTGAAGAAAAGAGAGTATGTTTTCCTTTAGAAAAGTCAAAGTTTAGATTTCCACTATAGGAGCAGAATGCAGGATAGAAATGCTTTTGTTCATACAGCTATTGTTCTGCAAGTGTAACGCATCCATACTTTGAAAATAAGAAGGCATGCCATCCCTCTTTAGCACAGCAGCACTTCTTCCACTCCAATAGATCCTTCATGCTAGATTTGTTTCCTGCAAAATTTCACTTGATTTTTGAGGGCAAAAGCCTAATGACAAGAGTCTTGATGGCATTATGAATCTTTGCATAAAACAAAGTTCTACATTTATATTATAAAAAAACCTCTGTTTCTAAAAATAAACTGTTCTAAATAACAAACTACTTCAAAGTAATGAAAAAAGCATCATCAGAAGTGTAAGTGTTCCAGCTCTCCTGTCATCACCTAGGCCTCCTAAAGCTTAAGCATGAAGACAATGGGATGCAAAGGATCAGATGCAGATTTATATGGACTATTGAATATACTAGATAATGGAAATTTCTCCACAGATAGCTTTGGGAATAAGTCAGACAATATTTTTACAATCACCAGTACATTTTCCAAATGTGTGTTTTTGACTGGCTCACATCTATCCATGAAATCAGTTTGATGGCCAAGTGCTCAGTTAGGAAAAACGGGGTTTTGTGAGCAGTGCAACAAATTTTCTTAAGGATTTGTGTCCTTTGTGGAGTAAAAGCCCTGTCTCCACCCTGTCATCATCCCCAGCTCCCCACCGTCGTTCCCAAGCTCCCTCCGAAGCTCTGTGCCCAGGGCTGGGTGGGCAGGCTGCCCACCAGCCGGCCTCTGCCAAGCAAAACACACCCAGGCTGGGCTGCCCGCCTCGCCCTGGGCAGCGCAACCCTCCCGGGCCCCCTCTCAAAGGAATCTGTAGGAATCTAAACCAAATGCAAACTTGTCCTTGGGCAATTTTGATTTAAACTGTCTATTAGGTTGAAGATGTACTACGAAGGGACACGCAGGAGGGATGCAAGGAAGGAAGGCAGTGTGTGAGATCATGCAGGCCTCACATCCTTATGAAACTAAGCTTAAGAATCCTTAGTCACACTCCCTAGAAGCTGTCAACCTTATCTTCAATCATCGTGGCATTCAGACAGGATTTTGAGAGTGGAATATTTAAATCCACATAGTCATTGTTAGTAGGAAGCCTTTTAACAGTGATGCTGTTACGTTTGTGACAAAAGAAGATCTCATTTTTTTTCCAGACATCTAACAGAAAAATCAATTATTTGCACAATGTAATAAAGGAATGAAATTCTTTGTGGTATTTGCCAGTGTGCCCAACAGTTTTATTCTAACACTTCTCTGAAATATAGGTCTGTACAGCCTTTGCTCCAAAGGCAAGAGAAAGGATATCCTGGGAGCTAACATTTATCATTGCTACTGCAGTTATAGCACTTACAGAAATAATGGACTTATGACATGGATGTAGTTCAAATTTTTAAAAGTTCATTTTGTAGCTGCTAACTCCATTTTAGCATCTTCATTGTGAAAGTTAACACTGCCAACAGTGTGAGGGGTCAATGGTGTTGATTGTGAACTATTATATACAGGTTTGGCTTTCTAATGCATATTTTGAGTGCCATTATCTCAATCATTTGCATATTTGCACTGCAAAAATATGGCCCAGTGGTTAGACTATCACTGACATCTATACTGATGACATATGGGATTTGACAGAATATAGTTCTTTTTCCTTAACTGAGAGCCCTACAAACTTCATTAAATAAAAGTTTCCTTTGAGACATAAAACTAGAAATCAAAGACTCAAAATTTAAGAGATAGGCACATTAAAATCATCCATAATTGGTCCCTTTTTGCTGACAAGTTATAATGTGGGACTTAAAAATAGCAATAAAAAGGATGTGTCCATTTTTGCCATCTATGCCAGTGAAACCCTGCCCCAATAAATAAAGGGCACAATTTTTATGTGGGAAATCACAACATAGCGTTTGTATGGGTTTATGAAAAAGATGTCTGCTGGGGGTGAGAGGAAGGAGTTATACTCAATTCTAACTGTTGATTTAATTGACAAAATGATAATGTTCTACAAACACAAGGACCAGAATGGACCACTGAAATGTTTAGTTTCAACTCCTTACTTATTGTAGGGTAGCGGTCACCACACAAGTACTGCATTAAATTCAGCCCTTCACCTAGAGGAAAGCAGCTCATTCCCAAGGAGAATGAATGGTGATGCACATGCAGGAGACCATGGGAACCTTAATGCCTGGGGGCCCTGCAATAGCAGGGGCAATTTTAGAAAGTGTGTGCATATTTAAAGCTTTTCTCCTAGGAAAATCTGTAAAAAAAATTAACTGTACTTCAGTTTATACAACAGTTATAACATGTCTGTAACAGTTGAGGGTGAAATTTTGAGGTCTACTTCTCTCAACCCATTTTTTTATTTCTAAGGCATGTTCCCTGTTTTTCTACCGTATCTGCAATAAGCTGCATTTCAAACGATACTCTTTTCCTACAGAACATTTTCATTTAGTTCAGGCTATAACAGTGAGAGTTCATCAATGTCAGCTATTTTGAAAAAAATTAGACACAAGGAGTAAACATGGAAGTATCAATGCAGTATCTCATAGGGCTGTCACCACAATCATATATTAGTGTCACAGAAAGGATTACTGAATGAAAATCACTGCTAAATTTTTTACTATATTGATCATTTCCCTAATCAGATAAACAGATGTAAACGACCACAGTATTTTTAACGCACACGGCCACTAAGCTGATAATGGGAATGAGTAAAAAATTAAGTTATCATAAAGAGAGTCTCTGTTATGCTTTACATTTATTTTTTCTTAAAGCTCTACGATGAAGCAAAGCAACAGAATGATCATAATGCAGAAGCCAAGAGTACGATACATTGCAGAGAGTTACTGAAATTTCAGTACCTTTAAGCAGAAGAAACAGAGACCGAATTATTTTTTAGTTAACTGTGTCAAATTTCCACTTTAGCAACAACAAACAAACGAATAAGACAAACCAAAACATCTATTTGCAGTATTTTCATACCTACCGAGCCCCTTTATAAAGCCAATCACACTGGATTTTCTCCAACATGCTACTGTAATATCCATGAGCATGTGAATACCTGAAATGTTCCACTCCTTCAGTTAGAAAAGTTAGAATCCTTTTCTAACTAAAATCAAAAAGAAAATTCGTTGCTTCATAATCCTGTTTCATACTTCCCTATAAATTTTTCAGCATTGAGGCAGACATTTCTTTTTGATTTTTTTTTTTTTTTTTTTTGGTTTTGTTTTTTTAATAGCCAAGTGCTGAAGACCTACAATGTGTGAGCTAGAGCAGGCCTCCGGATCGGCTCAGCCTTTCCATAACCAAAGGGGTAATTTTTAGCTTCAGCATCTGATGATGACCACTCACAGAGTGGCTGCATGTCTATATTTATCCCCAAGTACATACTATGCTGGCAGATTAGCGAAACTACTTCAGGCACTCCAAGAACATGAGACAGGATAATGGAGTTCGACATAAACAAACTACGCATATCAAACACATGTATTATCATACAAGCCAAGCTGGAACCAATTAGTGTAGAAATGCAGGGCACAGAGACAACACAGGATGGGTTTTGTTTTGTAACTAAGGTCTTTTGGCTAGAAGTACCTACGGTTTAAATTCCTTGCGATAAAACCAACCAGTGCGGTATCTCTTCACGTGCCAAGAGTGAGTGAGAAACCACTTATCTTTAATTATACATCTGGTGAAATAACTCCAGTTGATCTGCTTTGTTTTAAAACTGCAATTAAAATATTGAAAAAAATATTAAATAAAACACGAAGAATTTCATTCTCGAGGATATGGTGCATGTGCCAAGGTTACCAAAAGGTGGCTTTTCCACCCTTTGAAAGTAAACATTGCCAATTACTTTGAGCTTGACAGATACAGAGAATAAAAACCAAGAGAAACTCTTCCTGAAAGAAACAAAGTAAAAGTCTAGCAGCAGATCCATTTTTATCTTGGTGAGAGAAACTGTAAGATTCCCAAGGACAATGTTATTCCAGCATATTAGTAAGATGAGGAAGTAGCACTCTTTTAGTGTGTATTCGCATAACTCATTTGCATGTTTCGACAAAAAATGGCCATAAAGTCATCAATTTAATCAATTAACATAATATTAAAGATCTGCAATATATATGATAAATTTAAGTACAGGACTTCAGGATGAGCAACTGATGCTACTGATGTCTGATCTTTTTCTGTTTCTGATCCTGTCTTAGGAGAATTTACACTCAAAAATGAAAGACCAGGAAGAATTCAGAGCACAGCTGAGTCCCACTTCCAGAATACTTAGAAACCACAAGTGTAAGTTATGGTGGTACCAGTGTTGGCCTTACTCTTTCCAGGGTATCAATTTCATGCATTATGAATATTGGCCTACATGCTTTGTTTCCTACTTATTTTATTTATTTATTTATTTATTAAAAGAGTTGATAAACCAGGGAGTAAATATACTCTTTTAAAGATACTCCTCCCCTCTTCTCAACTGCATGCTTACCTAAATATAATATAAGCTAATTAATAAAACGAATGGAAGAAAACCTGATTGTATGGCCTACAATAATTTCTAAGGTCCACATTAAAGCTGCTGTATGAACCTGCCATAAAGCAATAGCAGTGCAGGCATAACTTTTCTCTCTAGTGCTGGAAATCATTTATACTTCAAGTGGAGTGAGGCTGGCATTCACTCTCCTAGGGATGGAGAGATCTGTAATTACCATTTGCATATGTCCCAGGCAGAGAGTTATCAAATGTGGAGCTTTGATACTACACTTAGCTGAACATATTGCTGCAAAGCTTCCACTATTTCAGTAACAAACCTAAAATATGCAGTAAACAAAACGTGTTGGCAAATATTCATATTGCATGAAACTGATTCCCTGTGAAGGTTCATTTGCAAGTGAGGGAATTCTTTGCACTGAGAGGATTCAGGATTCTTTGGGATGAATTACTCTGTTTGACCAATTAGACAGATGGTCTGCAATGTAACAAAGATAAAACCCAACAATCCCATGCAGAAGAAAAGTCTGGGCATAGCATGTAAATCTCTGTGCCAGAGGACATACTAGCAAGTCTAGAAGATAAACCGGATGAGGCTGTGAGGTCAGCTGGGAAAAGTAGAAAAGAAGTTCAAGATTCTGGAGCAAAATGGCTCATTCTGAAAAAAAAGTCTGAAGGGAATAAGAGATTAGGGAGTACTTCTAAAGAGGTGGTGACAGATGATGTAAACCCTTCCAAACAAATTCTCAAATTACTTGATTAAGCTGAAATTGGAAGGAAGAAAAGGCTAATTTATAAATTTCTGATTCCTCCGTTTCTTTAAAGAGACGTGCCTCAGGAGAGTCTCTTGTGTAAAATGGCATGGGGAGGAGAAAGGAGGGAGATATCTTAATTGATAAAGGCATTTCAGGGCTTAGACACAAATTTAATTGATATAAACCCAACATTTTCAACTATTTCTGTCCGAAAACTTGGTGAAAAAAAATGCTGCTGCCAGGCTTAGATCGATTTACTCCACTCTTTTCAGAATACTCGAATTACAGAAGACAATTCCAACCACTGTAGACTTGGTTGATCAATCTTTCTCCTTTTATCACAGTAACAGAGAGCAAATTCTGTGTGATCACAAGGAACAGCAAAGCCAGAAAACAGGAGACAAATTAATTAGTGCATCCTCTGAGAAGTGGTGGAGTTGCTGACAAAGTGTAAGCTTTGTCCAACTCATCTAATTCAACTCAAGCTTTGGCCAACTCAACTAATTCAGCCAAGAAAAAGTAGGCTTGAACTTCACATGGGTTTTGTGTGTCTGTGCACACACATGCCGCTTTTCTATTTATTTTCACTATCTTCAGGGATGATAGAAAACAGCAGGCCTGGAACAGGTGATCTGGTATCCTCAGTGGGACTGAACATTTCAGGACATAAGGTGGCCTCCTTATAGTAAACCCTTCTTGCCCTCTCCTGAATCCAGAGGTGGACAATGATTTGCAGAAGAGAGCATCAGAACAAGTCCCATATGTGGACATCTCTTAAAAATCAGATCCAGTCCCCTGCAGGACAGAAACAAAATGCAGCATCCATGAAAATAAGTATATGGCCACTCAGCAGGCCTGATGGATGCTAAAATACCACTTGGGGGGTGTGTGTGTGATATGAGACCCTGTAGAGGAAAGCAGTGTGTGGAACACGTTTTCTCCTATTGTGAAAGACTGTGTCTCCATAAGCAAGGGATACAATGATGATTGCCAAACCAACCAACCAATCAACCAGGAAATCCTGTCATATATGTCCATCCACCTCCTAAAGTCCCTTTCACTGACTTGGCAAAGCTCCTAGTAACTATGATCCCATAATATGTAGACTTTTCCTCTTTCTCCTAATTTGAAGGTCAGGGGTTGAGCAATTTAACAATATTCCCTAGGTTCTAATCTCAGATCCTTGCAAGACATCTGAGTGAGGCAGGAAAGTAATTCTCCTTCCTGTCCATTCTCCTTGCCCGACATTTAATTTTCTGCTCCCGTTCCTCTAGATCGTTAATTTGTTTGCAATACCACCGTGCTGAAGATATGTGGAAATCTAGACATGTAGCTGAAAGATTTTTAGCTGCATCTGGCTTAGAATTTGCTTGCTTTATTACAGAATTACAGAAAAACAGAACAGTGGGGGTTGGAAGGAACCTCTAAAGGTCATCTAGGCCAACCTCCCTGACAGAACAGGATCACCCAGAGTAGATCACACAGGAACAAGTCCAGGTGGGTTTTGAAAGTCTCCAGAGACGGAGATTCCAACACCTCTCTGGGCAGCCTGTTCCAGGCTCTGTTACCCTCACAGTGAAGTATTTCCTCATGTTAAGGTTGAACCTCCTGTTTTCCAGTTTTTGGACACTGCTCCTAGTCCTGTCACTGGACACCACTGAGAAGAGCCTGGCCCCATCTTCCTGACATGCACGCTTAAGATATATTTATAAGCATTGATAAGATCCCCCCTCAGCCTTGTCTTCTCCGGGCTAAACAGACCCAGCTCTGTCAGCCTTTCCTCATATGGTAGGTGTGCTAGGCCCTTAATCACCTTAGTGGCCCTGCGCTGGACCCTCTCCCGTAGCTCCTTGTCCTTCTTGAACTGGGGTGCCCAGAACTGGACACAGTACTCCAGGTGAGGCCTCACCAACACAGAGGAGACGTAGAGGAGAAGCTCCCTCAACTTACTGATATTAATGAGACTGAATACTCAAAAAGCTAAATGACATGTGGACTAAATCTTGTGGACAATCTCTAAACAATTTTCAATTGCCATTTGAGTGATCCATTTAGGGGTGACTTCTCACTACAAGAAATATGTGTTGCTTCTGATAAAAATCAAACAGAAATACTTCTCAGTTTCTGTGTTTTATAGAATAATGATGTGATGCCTTGAGATTAACAATATACTTTCGAAATCTTCATATCTTGAAGGTAACTTCAAAAGCTTTGTTATCCTTTCCAAGTATTCCAAAAGTCATAATTCCAAGTAAGTGTGGAAAGATATATTCAGATCATCATTTTCAGGTGAGTAGATGAACTGATTTTTGAAAGATTAAGAGAAGGAAAAGGTTTATTTCTGAAACTATGCCAGAATTTATTTGGGCTCAAATAGAGCTTAAAAACCATTTTAAATTAAAGAAAGATGTTCATATTTTTACACTATTTTATGTAAAAGGGGAAAAAGTTACCCTCCCCTTTGGTTTCACTGGATCAGAAAATAGCTTCTGTAAGATTTTTAGACAGATGTTTTGCTGGGTTTGCTTTCCTTTTCAGAGACAGGGAGATGAAGATATTCCCATCATTTTGTGGTTGATGGGTGTTAGCAGAAGGATTATTTTTAGGGAACTTGGAAAAGTGCCGAGTATGCACAAGGCTAAAAGTTCAAAAGAGAAGGAACAGTGACTTCCAAAAGAGGGACCAGCAAACAGAAGGATGTGACCTGCACCTTCCTTCCCTACACATTTTGTCTTGGAAGGAGTATACTTTTTCTTTTCTCCTTAAATGTTTTACAATAAAACTGTCAGACTCCAGATAGGATGGAATTAAAAAAATATAATTAAACTGTTTATCTTTTACTATAGAAAGACAATAAATGCTTGCCCCTGAGTCCTCTGAGTCCTATTCCAATTCCAATAGCTACCTCAGATGTTACATTAGGAACTGTCCCTGAATTTTTGTTGTCTGTTTGTCCATGCTTGCTCCTCCAAACCACTGACAGATGTTGGTTCATGCTGTTAAAAACTCACGTTTCACTGGAATGAAAACAACATATCACTTATGGATGACATGGCTTCTGTGCAGTGAACACACGTGAATGAAAACCCCAGTGTGTTGTAATGCACCTGTGCAAACATAAGCAGTGTTTTCTTACTGGTGCACAAAGAGCAACAGACTATCTCACTTCTCTCTGAAATTGCATGGTCTGAACAGTTCTACTGACCTAACACTGTTCAATGTCTAAGAGTTGATTTCCTAAATATTTTCGCTTATTTCATTCCATAATAAATATGACATCATGTTTATTAGTTATGTTTCAAAGTATAGTACTACACTGAAGAAGAGTCTTGAAAACTGTAGTTGCTTTCTTGATCTCTTCTTCTGATGTACCTGATCTTCTCTCTGCCTGCCTTTTAAGGCATGGTTCACGTTTAGCCACCTACAGGCCAAATACCGAATTTAATCTAGCCATCCACGCTCTGAGTAGAGTAAAGGAAGAGAGATTGAGGTTTCTAGGCAATTCATCATATCCTTCTCAGATTCTTAACTTAAAACAGAATAAATCACTTTCTAGAGGTGACTATCACTTGTCAGTGATTACTGAAAGAGAAATGACAACAAAGATACGCATCCAAGGTTATAAGAAATGACTCTCTCAAGTCTGTAGACTCTTCAAGAGCATCTTGTACAGATTGGACTGCATCATGGTGCATTTCAGCTGCTGCTGGCTAGGATTCATACCCTTTCTCGTGTGGGTGGAAAATGGCACAATACCAGGAGTAAATCAAGCCACAAGCTGGCACTGTGAACTGGCAAGCTAAACCTTCACAGACCAAGAAGACTTTTACAAAATTTTGTGGAGCTTTCTGTGATGAAACCACAGAATTCTCTGAATAAAGACTAACACAAGAATAAGTCAGACATCCATTCATGTTTCTCTCCGCAGTGGAGCATACAAAATAACATCTATACAAAGAAAAATGAGAGAAAAATATTTGCAGCCAAAATCTGGATTAATAATTATCATTATCAATCCCCTACTCTAGGTCTGATTGAATCATTATTGTCATTACTTAATAGTGACTGCAACAGCACACTCACAACATTGTCTATCTTCTATATTAAATTAAATGCTCTTTGGCCTCTTTGCTTACAGACAGCCCAACACACTGCATCATCTTTTCTTAGCCACAGGCCATTACGATGCTGTAGTATCTAATAACCCTTTAATAACAGTTACATTAAGAACTTTTCTTTGACAGTGGAGTTCACTTGTTTTATAGCCAGGGACCTAAATGCAAATGTTGATGTTTGCTGCTTTGCTAGACTCAGACTCCAAGAGATAAATATTTCTTGTGGCGACTCTGAAATATAAACCAAGCAGGGACAAGATAATGACTTTTACCTTACATATGAGCTCAGTGAAGGTTTCTGAATATTTGGCTTGAGTCCAGCTGCCTACTGAAAAACATTCACTTGAACAGATGAGAGAAGTGCATGGAATGTAGCTGCTGTCCGAAAGACCTTCTGCATGACCAGACAGTTGCAAATACCAAAGACAACATGGACAGGACATTGTTCTCATGCTGGTCAGTGGGCCATGACAGAAACACCTTCCATATCTCAAAATGTCTAACTGTTCTGGAATAAGTGACTGACAGAAATACATTATTAAATTTGGAGAGGAACAGGCACCTGTAGAGATGAACTCTGCATCAGTTAGTTATGAAAATAAAGAAAGAATCCTAAGGTTAACAACTCCATAAGCATTGGTTTATAGAAAGTAGACTTTCTTAAACTAACGGTATCTTTTTAAGAGATTATAAATTTGGTTAGCAAGGTTAACAGTGTAGTCTTATATTTCTGTTTGCCAACAGGGTATCTTACCAAAGCATAAAATGAGAACTAAAAAAAGTCAACATTCACAACAAAAACAGATTAACGGCTAGGAATCAGATACTTCTCAACATGGGGGAAGGGAGAACCAACCCTAATGAATACACTTCTAACGCATGTACAGAGACCAGTTTTTGGTCCTGTACTAGTTATCATTACTGTTAATGATACTGTTAATGATACTGTTAATGATACTGTTAATGACATAAAAGAAAACCAATTCTATAAAGTTTACAAGCAAAACACAAATTAAGAGTGGTAGACAGATAAAACAGCAAAAAGATCCTCCTACTTGGAATAGCATTTTGAAAACTAAGTGCAGGCAAAGAACATAGGAGATACTGATTCTAACCTATGGAGAACTTCACAGCCAGAGACAAAGAACACATGCCCCACAGACAGAATAAGGCTTTCTATTCCTGGGAAGCACTGGTTATGAAAAAAGGCCTGAGACCAGGATGACTAATGTGTTGAAAAAAGGCTGCTATTCTTGTGACCTGAAGAGCTATGGAGTGCCTTTTCAAGCAGGATAAACAAAAGCAAAAGCAGGAAAGCTCTACTGCTTCACTGCCACTGTCTCTGCAACCACCACTGGATGCCCACTCCTGTGCTGGTGTCTGCCAACTTGAGAAAGATGCTGGTGAAGTAGAGGACATTCAGGAAAGGCAACTGTAACTAATGACTGGAAAACGCGCCCTAAAGCTCCACTTAGTTTGACCACGAGAAAAGTTGCACAGTCAGTTGATCACATCCTCAAATGGCAGGAATCTCTACCTATTGCACCTACAATGGCACCTATTTTCACAACACAGTTACATGGAGGCACTCAAACCAAAATGACTTTTTAGACAACACAAGCACTCAAGCACTTCCAAGGTGTGATTCATTACTTCCTAATAATAAACATATCTAGAGCAGCTCACCTGAGCTGTACCTTGAAAGTGCATATTTCTCTCCACTGGCTCCTAGGAAAGGCAGGCTTGACTGAGTCAGATATGATATAAACACCGAGGATGCCTGAAAGTTAGTTGAGATGGCTTCCATGCCTCCTAAGCATGAATACAAGGAACAGAAATTTGCTGACAGCTCTTCATTCGGTAACATTTGATGTCTGGAATTTTAAACTATGCAAATGCAGAAAAGAAGTTAAACGCAAAGGGAAGGAAATTAACCACTAGAATGCTATTGAGGCTTGTGCTGATTCTTCCATTAGTGGAAATTTTAAATTTAGACTTTTTTTTAGATGTGCTTTAGCTCAAACAGAAATTAATTCAGAGAGCCATAAAGCCTGCTCTATGAGGAGAACAGACTAGATGACACAATGTTTTTCCTGGTTGTATAATTTATGACTCGTTGAATACATTGGTAGAAAACGTATTACTGAGAACAATCTTTCATTGGTAGGACTACGATACAGATGTTCTCAGAAGGATTCCTCTGTCTCTGATATAGATAATATCAAGAAGCCTAACTGTGAATGCCTATCAGTACTTGATCTCTCCTTGTACATCCAGGCACAAATGAAACTTGTGTGATCAGAGTATCTTTGTAGTATATGTCATAACTTCCTGACATGATGGTTTGTTTGTTAAACATGCTTTGCTAAAACAGAAACTGATTTTAAGCAGAGGCAACTTATTGGGATGATTCAATTTTCAGGGAATATTTTAAAGTACATTGCCAGAATAATTTATTAATATGCCTGATAAGTGATATCCATATAAAACAGTGGCTTGCCTTAAGAGAATACTTGTACAGAAAAGTGAAGCTCTCTGAAGGCACAGCGATATGCTCCAGGGAAGCCACGTTCCACTCTCTGAGGAGCACAGAAGAACCATGGCTGAGATGCTGTTACTGACAGTATGTTCACACGCACGTGAAGGTGGACTCTCCTGAGAATCTCCAACCACATCTTAGTGCATGTTACAGACTAGCAACAAATGCCCGGTCATCTGCTCCAGAACAAAGCTGAACCAATATGAAGATTCAACACCTGTTCCTTGCATAGTAGCAAAGTCTGAAATAAAATTTAGTTTCGTAGTCAGGTGTATAAGGTTGTAGTTGTTGCTGCATGCATTACAGAATTATATAATAATAATATAATATATGCATAATATATGATTTTCTTCATTCTTCTATTGCGAAGCCTAAGAAATTCATCAAATGGAGGAAATTGTCCTGCCTCTGTCCCAAAGAGAACTTTGTAACACAAACTTGAGGCTCCAAGGGGGCAGAAGAGCTCAGAAGACAAACACAATTCTAGCATTAAGCAAATAGGCCAGAATTGTTCTGTTAAAAAAACAAAACAAAACAAACCCAGACTGATTCTCCCTGTAGAAAGAAATTTAATATCAGAATAATACTGACTTTAAAAAAAAAGTATGAATGGTTTTCTAAACAGGTGTGGAATCAAAAAGATAATAGAGAAAAAAGAGGGTTGGCAATGTTTGGCAACCCTGCTCCATAAACTGTGGTTTTACCATAAATTGTATTAGTTCCAAGCATCAGCTGTTGTCATGGGGCATCACTTTGCATCAAACACAATGACAAGCTATATTAGTATAATGGGTTGTTATTCTCAGATCTGTGTGATCACTACTCCATGGCAACCCAATGATAATGAACAGCTTTGTCAGTAAGAAAGCATGTAAAAAAGTTCCTTAATATGAGGGTGCTGGATCTCCAGAATAGGTTGCCCAGGGAGGTGGTGGAGGCCCCATCACTGGTGACGTTCAAGGCCAGGCTTGAGGAGGCTCTGAGCAGCCTGACCTAGTTGGAGATGTCCCTGCTCACTGCACGGGGGTTGGACTAGGTGACTATTAGAGATCCCTTCCAACCCAATACATTCTGTGATTCTACTCACCCAGAATGTGGCAGCTTTGGGTTAAATACTTAAACCTCATGATTTTGAACTCCCCCCTTCTTGGACAGCACTCTTGTTTTCTGGCTATGTCTTGCTTGCTTGAGGTTTGACAAATTTGAAGAAAGAATTCAGTGTGCTTTGAATTAGAGATGAAACTTAACACCAAGCATGGCTCTAGCTCATGAGTTGCCACTTAGTTAATCTATGTGTGACAACTACTAAAAATTATGTCATAGAGTAAATGATAATAAAAAGTAACATTAAACACTAAAGGTATCTGGTCAAGGGAACGCCTACATTGGTGAACTGCCTCTTGTTCTTGTCACTGTGTGGTAGATAAACCTCATGAATGCCTCCTAATCAGATCCTTCAGATATTTCTAACTGCTTTCTGCCAGAGTCTGAGCCATGCTAAATAATTTCTGTCATATTCATGTTCATTCTAGGCTTGGAATTTTGGAATTTGGATTTTGGAATCCTAGTTTATTGTCCCACAAAGAGCAACAGGTAGGGCAAGAATCAGGCTCCAAAGCAAGAACTGTTCCAGATGCCCCTCTCTTCCTAGTAAAGACATCTCTGGTTTGGCACAGCAGATCCTTGTAATATTAACTGCCACTAAGTAACAGCTGCACACAAAAAAAAATAGGAACTTTTAAAAGCTATAAAATGAATGCTGTGCTTTTTATGTACCCAGTCCAGACCACTCAGGACCCAGCTACTAATCCAAAATGAACCATCTTTCACATGAGATAAAAAGATGCCAGGATAATGACCACTACGATTTACTCTGATTTATTTTCTTCTACTTCATTCTCACCAACAGTAAATGCCGCACGATAATATTTGTTGCATATAATTTTCTTAACATCTTTGAGTAAGACAAGGGAAAATGTGAAAGAATTACAGTTAACCAGATTATTTTAAAGAACCTGGGTATGTTAATTATGACCCTCTCATATAGTAGGCATTTAACCAAAACCACTGGGATGAGCGGTCTCTCCTGCAGTAACTCTGAGAGAGGCTAAGTAGCCCCTGCTCTCTCTTTAGGGGGGTGCACAGTGGAAAGTCCAGGACTCCACACTTTGCACACAGACCCACTTCAGTAAATTTTACCTGCTGGGCACTTGAGCATCAGATTTGACACAACAGAGAATGAAACCACTGCTGAGGAAGTGGCAAATCTCAGACATGTGCATGAAGTGACACACACAGGCTCATAATGTTTGATTTATGTACTCAAATCTGTCGGTCCTTGGCCACCTTTGCTATTTGTAGACATAAGCTATTCTGAGTTACTTTGCCTTGACTGACAGACGAGCACAGACAGACTCAACCAAATGAACCAAATTCTAATATAAATGCAACATAATCCATGAAATAATTTAAAATATATCTTTAAAAATAAAGCTGGATGAGCATCTTGAAATGCTGCAATTTACAGAGTAACCTTTTATTTGGTATTTCAGAAAAGATGATGTCATAGAAGAGAGTTAAAATAGACAAAATTTCCAACATCAGGCACAAGGACTGATAAAAAATTGTATTACATGTTGTTTTTTAAAAACTTTCCATTGAATTTTGATTTTATGATTCTGTAAAATGAAATCAAGGATAATTTTCTTTTCCTGAAAGAAGAATAACCTAGAACTTTATGTGGAATATTTTAATACAGTAATTTAAAAATATAGTTTGTGTTTTTTTAAAAAACACAGACGACATCAGTCTAACTGCAATTCCACTGATGCAAATAGTGAAATACTCCCATGTCTTCAGTGAACAAGCCTTAAGACAATGCTCAGCTTTCTAAAAATGCTGCTTAGTGTATATTACCTAAATTACCAAGACATAATCATCAGAATTTCATGACACTGGGATGCTTCTTGTACAGTTTACAGAGAGCCACAGCTATTATTTGAAACCACAATGCATATGATGTGTATGATTCAAAGCAGAAAAGAGATTGAAAAAGACTGGAAAGACATTTGTGCCTTAAGAACCTTTATGACTGAAGACTGCTTTCTGTATTAATTAGCAAGATATAATTTGTTATCTGCATTTGCACACACACAGAGAAATGTGACAGTAATGTATAGATTCAAACCTTCCAGCATGTGTTCCAAACTCTGCTTCTGTAAAGTAGGTGAAGACTTCCAACATTACAAATAAACTATATCAACTTGAAATGCCATTTCTTCACTTAATACTATAAAAATGAAAAGCCATGCCCTGAGGATATCATGATAATATCAATGTAATCTTTAAAATACATGTCATCTCAGTCAGGTGGCCTTTAGGACAATTTACCAATAAGGCTGAAATTTGGCATAGAAATGTATAGGATATGTGCTAGCTCTGCAAGAGGATCTGATTAGTATTATACAACCCTTTGTACTTAATTGAGAAAAATGCTTGATTAAAATCAGTGGCAGCAGCTTTGTAGAAACTCTCATTACTTTGTGGGAATAGAGTCCTTTTTGTAACAAGAAAATGACTGCATGGAGTAATAATACAATTTATAATAAGCTAGAAAGAATGGTATTAATATTTAGAGAAGATGGTTTTAATAATAGACAGAAAGGTATTCTATGTATCCATTAATATACATGATAAATTGAAACAAATCTCTAACTTGCCAGTAGTGTGATGCTTCCATGTTACTCCTTGAAGGACTCCTGTTGGTCCTCAAGTAAATGAAAAACGCTTACTTAAAACTGCCATGCTCAGAGCTCTGCTGGAGCAGACAGATCCCACTTTGGGCAAAACAGAGCTGGGAACTGGCCCACGTGCGTGGATCTTTTCTCACTGCATTTGCAGAGGACAGTCAATGCTACGTTTCTCCTTCCAGTGAAGAGCTATCCTTCACACACAGTTTAAAAATGTAGCCAGTCTTGTCTTTCATGTTTCAAAAAGAAATTCTATCTTGGAAGAGATTTACAGATTCCAATGGCAAATACAGTGTCAAATTTTTACCCTTATTTCATTTGCTTATTCTTTTTTTCTCCTTTTTCTTTGTTGATACTGATAGACTCTAATGTAAGGATGATCACAAATGTCATTAGCGTGTTATTTACCTTCTTCCAAATCCCTAATGAGGATATATAATAAAGCTTAAATCCAACTCCTTAGCTCAATCTAATGTGACAACAAACCATCCATTTACAGTGCCTCATGCCAGTTTTTAACACATTGCTCATAAAACTATTATGCTTGAAAGTATGCTGAGTGACACTCAAATATTCACCAACACCAAAATACATGGGCTGTTCCTTCACTCAGCTGAGAACTCTGTCAAAATCCCCCAGATCTGTGTGACACCCTCCCGTGGGAGATTCTGGGACAGAGTAGCTTTTATTAATAACCTGTGCACTACCTGCTGTATCAGAGGAGAAACACGTTAGGAGGTTATCTGCTACGGCATTACAAGTAATAATAAATAGACTAATCATCTGGTAAGAGCATCTTTTGTACATCTATGTGTTTTCCACTCTGTTCTTCATTACCTCACTGGACTCAGGAGTGAAAATGGTAAGAGATGTAATATAGTGGGCATATGATTAATCCTGATGCCAAATGAACCAACTATTGACCCAGCTACCTTAACAGCACGCTCAAATTGCTGGCTGCTCTCAAGGCATACCCTTTGCTGGAGGGATCTGTTGCAAAGCAGGGATGCAGGATGGAAATCGAGGCTCCTGCACTACCTTCTGAGCTTGGGAGGGGATTTCTCTGTCTCTCACCTCCCCCAGCTCCCCAGCTGCTCTCTTCTTACTCCAGCTCTACAATCTGGTGTCTTCTCACAGCTGTGACTTACACACTTCAGGCTCCCTATTTCAGTCTTAGACTCACACACTCTGTTCGCCTCACCCAGACAAACATTGTTCATCTCATCCTTCCATCTCTCTCACTCCCATCATATCCCTCCTCCTGCCCCTACTCCTTCACCCACCTCTTTCCATTCCCCCCTTGGCCCCACCTCCTACTAATCACTTTTCATGTCCACTTTCACTGTCCAGGAAGTATCAATTCCCCTACTTCTGATTCCTCCCCCACAATAACTCCCCTGCTTCTCCTGTCTTCATTCCTGCTGGCTCTTTGCTGGGCTTTTATTCAAAATTCACTCTCCCCTTTGCCCTCACTTTCTTAGTGCGGCCACCATACAGAGGCAGTTGACTGTAAGGTGTCTGTGTCCTCCCCCAAGATCCTCTTCAAGAGAATTTTTAACATGAACAAACAAGAGTGGTTCTACATTTTCTCATTCTTAGGAAGGGCAGAATAATTTCTGATGGAAATCCCAAAATTCACCTTCAGGGACATTAAGTTTAGAAGCACTTTAGCCCAAACTGCAGCACCCAGGAAACTGGGAACAGAAAAGAGGGCTTTCACATGACAAAGTAGGCACGGCGATCTTAATCAGTAACAAAATTTATATTTTCTATATTTTCTCTATCACATATTTTTCTTCTTATAAAATTCCAACCTGTCCATATTAACAATATACTTTCTAATGTTCATAAAAATCATAATTCCAATGATTCCAGTAATTTCACTTGCCACAGAAGTCTGCAGATCCCTGTAACACCCGCTTCTGCCTACGCTGTCCCTTACAGCTTGAATGCATGACAGACAATGGGTAAAAACAGTCAAAATTTTACATTTTGCTTTCCCTTTGAAAATATTTCCATCTTCTATTTTATGACACACATGTTAAAGATTCGCTATGGACAAGCCAAGACTTTGCTTAATTGACTACAAATCCCAGTGGCTTTTGTATTTCAAAATAAACACTTTTCAACTTTTAATTCCCGGAGAGTTACTGCTCTGGATGAAGACCACATCCCAGTGGAGAATACATACATCCCTCTTCCACATTTTCCTGCCTATGAGCAATAGAACAAAAATCAAAATAACTGCCTAGCTTTGGGTCAGATAGCGCACAGATAAAGGGTGTGGTGAGGCTATTTGTTTCAAACATCTGCCTTCAGAGAAAAAGAATTACAGCTAAGTAATTTTCTCCTCATTTAAGGCATCAGTAACAATAAATATGTACCCTGTGGAATTTAAAATAATCTAAGGACATTTTCATTTTAAAATTACTACTTACGGTCAATTAAAAATCTCATTAGAAATAATAACTAGTTGAGTCACGATTCACAATATGTCATCTGGCTACTAAGAATGTGAAAGAGGAAAGGTTCTTCCAGTAAAGGAATAGAAGACAGGGTTTCATTTTCAGCTCTAACACAGGTTTCATGTGTCATCTTGTTTCTCCAGTTAATTTCTCTGTTCCAGTTTGCCTAGTATCAGCAATAAAGGAATAATACTTCCATGTTTCATATTCCTGTAATAATGCTGGAAGAATTTAAGTTTGTAAAGCTTCCATCTGGGGAGCTCTGTATGGATATTATTAAAATGTGGACCATTGCGAGCAGGTTATTTGCAGCAGCAGTCTCCTTGAATCTGAACTAATGAATGTCAATTTGCATCTTCTGAATGTGTTTTAAAGGATGTAACTCCATGGGTTTTGTGTGCAACCCTCTCAAAGATGTGATTGAAGCTTGTCTCACAGCGAGGATATTTGCAAAGGCTGGCACAGCAAGAGTTTTCTTACAGCTAAGGAGACGGGAAACTTATGGTGCCATTTTTCAGCAGGTGAACTTCTCTCTTCACTGCCTAACAGCTCCATTTTACACATTCTCTAGAAACTCAGGTAACTTTAAGAACTCTGCCCTTCCCTGAATTGTTCTGAATTTGGTCAAGACATTAAAAAAAGGCAGGCAGACTTTATAAGTTTTGCTTCCATTGGAAAGCAGACTAAAAATTTACAAGGGAAAAAATGTCAAACCCTGATGTCAGGTAACTTAGACCACTTTCAACACGTGACTATCTCAGTAATACAGAATAAACCTGATTGTGAAAATATACAATATATTACCGTGAGTATATGGAGAAACCTACTCCACAAGTGTCTCAAGCAAGAACTATGGCTAGAACTCTATACAGGTATCTGACTAAAAATGCAAATCGATCGAGACATTCAAAGACATCCATAAATAACAATCAGAAATGCAGTAAGAAAGATAACCAAATTGATAAAGGGACATTCCTCAGAATATATTTTACTCCATATACAAGTTGAGGGTCTTCAAAGTTACAGAGACAAGAGAGCTAGATAACTAGAGATTAGGAAAAAATGTTAGCATAATGATCAGCTATTCCTGCAAAACTGTATCCTTGGCAGGCTTTTGTGCTGAGACAAAGGCTACTTAGGAATTCAAGGGGGTATAAATGACTCTTTCAAAATCAAGCCTTCCAAAATAAGACCAAAATCATCTGCAACTTCACAACTATGAAGAAACCCAAGAACAATAACAATCAAGATCTGGTACATTCTTTTGATCAGTCCTTGTCTAACGCCAATCCATCTAACACCTTCACACTGCAGCCGTACACAAATCCTGATTTCTGACCCCCCTGCTGACTAGTGAAAAACACAGCAGCCTCCCCACTTGTATGCATTAGCGCTATGTTTGATGGCAGACATTTGCTGAAAGCATAGGGAGTATTCAGGATAAAGAAGGTATGATATGTCTCTCAAAAGGGTCCCATTTTTTTCGTGTGTGCAACTTCTCTGCTGAGGCTTCTGTCACCTAATTAAGCTCTTTATCAGCAACACATTCCCCTGGAGACACATGATACTTGTCACTACAGTGATCCCGCAGTATTTACAAAACACCACTCAGATTTCTCTTCAAACCAGTGGCCTGAAAAGCACCCCAAAATCTCCCTTCTGGAACTTGACAGAGCTGAATCTCTCAGGAGGCTCTGTAACACAAGCTGCATCAGTGACCTTGATGTTACACACAAACCAATACTGCCGGTGGTCTCTCTACACTGGTCATCTCTGTATTTGAAGCAGAAGAGGAAACAAGCAGCTTTTGACAACTCGGTGAAACCACTGCTACTTGGCCAAGAACAGACTAGGAAGTCAGTGTTTCTCAGATGTGTTCATGCAGCCACTTGTTTTGGCAAGCTCTGCCATCTGCTATGGATAGAAAAACTCTGCCAACCTTCAGGTTCTACTGGGACTATACTTTTAGTATACAAGATATCATAAATGTGTATGGAATTGCCGGGCTTCTCAGTAGCTTCTGTGAGGAAGAGTCTATGCCACTGAACTCGGGACGTGCAGAACTTCTACCTTTCCCCCTTATCAGAAGTGCCATATCGAGGGGCACTCCAGCACCTGGCAGACAGAGGTCAGACCGATCTTGTTGGTGAAGAACGAGGCAAAGGTGGCACTCAGTACCTCAGTACACTGCCACTAAATTCCCTATCCCATTCAGTGACTGGTCCACATTTTCCTTGTTCAACCTTTTACTACAATAGAACAAGATAAATTCTTCTTGTTGCCTTTGATATCCCTTACAATTCCCATCTCCATCTGAGCTTTGGATTTCCAAGCACCATCCCTGCATGCCTGGGCAAAGTTTATGAATTCTTCCTCTGTAGCCAACCCCAACTTCCATCTATGATATGCTGCCTTTTTTGCATTGGAGCTCAGCCATGAGGTCCCTAATAAGCTAAGCCAGCCTCCTCATATGTTTCCCTGAGTACCAGGGTGTCCCATTCTCAGGCTTGGAAGATACTGACCTCAAAGACCTGACAGTTTTCCTTGAGTTCCTTTGCCTGTCAGAGCTGCTCCCCATGGGATCCCACTGGACAGTTTCTGAAATCTGAAACCCACTCTCATGAAATCGAGGGTCTGTACTCTGCCACCCGCTTTCCTCACTCCTCTCAGGATCTTGAACTCCAACCAGTTCTTCCTTGTGAATGGACAGCAGATGCAGCTGCACTTCACCCCCAGTTGGTCCACGGTGTATCAAGAAGTTGTTTGCAAAACTGTCAAGTTATCTTGACTATTTGCATCCTACCCATGCAGCACGCATTTAGGAGATTCAAGTCCTCCATGTGAACTGATATAAGCAATTCATAAAGTACCTCAAGTTGTTCAAGGAAGGTTTTGTCCACTTCCTCACCCTGATCATGTGGCCTCTAACAGATTCCCATCATCACCCTGTAACTCTTAAAGTCTTCTATTCTGATCCTGACCCACAATCTCTCAAGCCTACTGTCACCCACCCATCCCATAGAAGACCTCCATAGACATGAGGTCCTTCACAGCAACCTCCACTCCTCGTCTGCCCTGTAGGTCCTTCCTGAAAAACTTGTATCCATCCCTCACAGCACTCCAACAGTGTGAGCTGTTAACACCAAGCCCACTACTGCTATGATGTTGTAGTCTTGTGACTGCATGCAGCACTTGACTTCCTCCTGCACATTTTCCCCAATGTATGTATTTGTCTACATACCCCTAAGGTGTTTGTCTCTCCATCATGCTTCACAGTTCCTGAGGTGTCTCTTGGTCCCTTTGCCCTGCTATCCTGCACCCAGTTCACTGCTGCCTAACTGAACTATGGGTCATAATCTTCCTCCATTGTAATTCCTAGTTTCAAGCTCTCAGCAGGCTGATAAACCAGTTGGCAAATATATGCTCTGCTTTGCCATACTACTGAACATAATTCTATTTAAATTTTTTAAAAAATAGAAACTGTACAAGAATGTAAAATATCTGTCTGAAAAGCTGCTGTGTCCTCTTCCTTAGGCTGACAACAGCATCTACACCATTTCAGAAAGTTTAACTGATGCAGCTACTGCAATGACACGTGTGTCCGTCATGGGTTCAACCCCCCCAGGAATTTGGTCTCTAGGACTACCAACTCGTTACAAGTCTTGGAGAACTTACGATTGCTCAGACACTCAGGAATGAATACAGAAAATAAAGCTGGAAAAGCACATACAGTCATAATTCTGGAAGTGTGGAGCCTGCCTCCTACTGTCTATACGTCAACATAGAGAAGAGAGTTTCCACTATTAATGAAATCTGTGCATTAAAAGTTAATAAAGCACAGAAGGAATACTAAGTAGCAATTTGGCTTATATCCTCCAGTACTAAACTTTGATTTTTATATTTTAACTTCCCAATGACAAGCAAGCTCATTTTGTAAATAAACCAAATTTTGCAATAAAGCATTTCTGATTCCCTCATCCTATTTTCATCCCAAATGAAATGGTAGAAGCAATTCTGGAAGGTCCTGAACAGAGCAGCATTACTCCTCTCTGGAGAAACCCCACCTGGAGCACTGTGTCCAGTGCTGGAGTCCTCAGCACAAGAAAAACGTGGACCAGGACCAGAATAGGCCACAAAAAATCATCAGAGGACTAGAACACCTCTCCTATGAAGAAAGGCTGAGAGAGTTGGTGTTGTTCAGTCTGGAGAAGAGATGACTCCAGGGAGACCTTTTGGTACTTAAAAAGGGCCTAAAAGATGGGGACAATCTTTTTACCAGGGCCTGTTGCAATAGCACAAGGGGTAATGGTTTTAAACTAAAACAGGGTAGACTTAGACCAGCTGTAAGGAATAAATTTTTTACAGTGAGGGTGGTGAAACACTGGAACAGGTTGCCCAGAGAGGTAGGTGCCCCATCCCTGGAAACATTCCAGGTTAGTGGGACGGGGCTCTGAGCACCCTGCTCTAGCTGAAGATCTCCCCGCTCACTGCATGGTGATTGGACTAGATGACCTTTAAAGATCCCTTCCAACCCAACATTTTAGGATTCTGTGTTTGCCTGCAGATAGGGGACCCCCTGCAAACCAGCTGGTATCTTCCTCTACAAGAAAATCCTAACAGAATACGAACCAAGTGCACCACAGAACTGAGACATAATGCAGACTTTTACCCGAGAAACTGCCCATGGCCTTCCCTTTCTCTTGTCCACAGACACAAGATTTCACAAAGATTCTTTGTCAAAAGGTTGAATTTTATTGCTCTATCTACTACACTCACTTAATAAAGGACTAAATATCCTTCATTAATTTCTGTTCTTGATACGGTAGAAACTTATCTTCAAGAGCAGAACAGAATATGGCTGCCCATTTGGCAGTCAACAACTCCTCAGGCTTCACACAACTCATGAAGAAGTTTTTCTGACGCCTGATGCTCTTCTGACAGCCTAACTTGTTTCAATGCTAGCAATGCATCCAGCTCAGTATGTGACCAGAAAGCCACAGAGGAGCCAGAAGTCCTCCTGGGAGCATTGTGAGATGCCGCTATGTTGGAGCAATGCGAGCAGTAGTTGCTGTGGGTGCCTGTGTGCCCTCAGGTTAAAGCTGTCTCTGATGTTACTACCACTAGTAAGTAGTGACTGGCTTTTGCCAGCCACTGATACAGGGACTGGACATGCAGGAACACAAAGACACTGGTATGTATCAGGAGGATTGAGTAATGAGCTCTGTATAGCACAAAGGTGAAGTAGTTGCTGATATGAGGATTTTGATGTGGACGATGGCTACTGTGGGAGAAAACAGCAAAGTATGGGCCATGGGACCATTAGGAGCTGAAGTCCTAATACTCAAAAGGGACTTATTCCGAGTCTGAATTAAGTCTGAGGGAGAAAATCTTGCCAAAGGTGGATAAACAAGCACTGTAAACTTAAAATAAGGCCCTGAAGATAACTCTGTCCTATGAGAAGTGACAAATAAAATGTTCACTATGCAAAATGGGCACTAAAATTTCATTACACAACCAGACGCTTTAAAATCTATCTCTAGTAACTGAGAGACAATGAAATGCAGTTTCTACTGGCCACGTGAGAGCTGACTTGTAAGAACATAAATGAACCATCTACCTGTGCCGTTTGGATTCTTCCACAGATTTCTTTTCTCCAATAAACTTAATTGCTGACCTGATCTAGAAATTGCAAAACCCAGGAATTATTACAGCATTTCCTGCAGTTTATACTGATGGTGCTCTACCTTCCCATAGCTGGATTTTTAAATTTCTATTCATATTGTTTTAAAAAAACCTCTGAATTTGAAAATGCATTTGGAAATTAAATTCTGAATAAATCTAATTATCTGGTTTATTCAAAAAGTAAAAACCATCTAGGGAAAAAGCAGATCCAAATTCTTGACATTTGGATTCATACAATATTCTTTGAATAAATGACAAATTCTCTTAATTGTCCTACTTTTGCTGAGTCCTATTTTAGTCTCATCATCTTACTGGACTCAGTGGGTCAAGTGAGCACTATACTGCAAACGGTTAATGGAGTTGTTGACTAATGCAGAGTTTGCAGCTGTTGAGTTATGCAGAGTTGTTCAAAAACAGGTGAATAGTTAAGAAAACATCAGAGCACAAATGAGATCAATTTAAATAAATAAATAAATGTATTCTTATTTTCCAACCAGAGAATCCCAGTTCTGTTCCTGTCTCCAACACATTACAGGAGTATTTACCAGTGCTGCATGACGTGCACGGTATCTTACATGTGCAAAGCAAAAGTCTTGTTTTGAGAGCTGCACAAAGGAGCATTTTCAGGCCTCTCAGTTTAGTGGGATGATTGAAAGGCTAGAATGTGACTTGACTTTTTTGTCCCCTGGGAACAAGAGTGCACACTCACCGAGAACACACCGCCGCCTGTATCACAATGACTACAGTAGTTAACATGTACCTAAAATGAACCAGCTCCAGTGTCTATATACTACCTGCCTCCTTAGCGGGTTGATGGACATGGAAATCCAAGCAGCATGCTAGGTGAACACCTCTGCAAGTGCTGTGTGATACTGAAATCCTGCCTGGCATGTCAAGACTGCTAGATTGTTAAACACCTTAGACAGAAAAATCAGAGAAAACTGTCATGTTAACTCCCTGTGTAAGCCAAAACACAAATCAGTAGAAAGGACTGGTTTTGCTGGAGTATAAAGCCCGGGAAGGATAAATGCAATTTACAGCTGGTTTAAAGTGCCAGTTTACAGAAACATACCTGGACAGCTATTACCATTTGAGCAACATAGATACTGTAGGACCCAGAGTTATTTTGCCTTTAAAACAGTATGTTAGATCTCTCTCTACTAGTAAGTGCCCTGGCATAATTTATAGTTTACTTCTGCTCTTGGGTATGCAGACACAGCACCTATTCTCTGAAAAACATGTTCCTGTGCATGCATGTTCAGGCTTCCCTGCAGTTTCTCAAGCAAGGAAAGTGTTTTCCTCTGCTCCACCCACCACATATCAGAGGTGAAAAGCCCTAGGTCTTTTGAACTCTCTACTGTCTTCTTACCAAATTGTTTGTCAGCTAGAAAAGATATGGAGAGATTTATGAACCCAACCTTCCAGACTGAAAGAAAAAAAAAAATAAAAATCCCTGGCAACAAGTTTAAGTCAACCTGGATTAATTTGGATTAATTTATTGTATTTCCTCTCTCTGGTTATTCAAATATATGGTAGAAAGTGTGTTTATCAGCTAAAAGAATGTCAGACATACCAATTATTCATATACTATTTCCATTTCCCTAAAACAGGATTTCATGGAAGGGCTTCTAATTTCAGACTTGAAATATCTTTCTTGAAATACTTTCCAAATACTTTGATGTAGAGGAAAAAAAAGAAGACTAAAATACTCTATTTAATTCCATAATGTTGTTTTTATATTCTTAAGTGCTTGTTTTACTTAAACTTACAGTAGTCTATTACAAAAATAATGCTAGAACTTACTTGATTTCTGCACCATAAAGTGACTTGGTTTTCATCTGTCAGTAAACTGAGATTAGCTTGTTATAAAATGTGTTGTCACAACACACACTTATGGCCTCAGTATTTGATTCACATTAGTCAAAAAAGTAACTAAATCATGAAATTATCTTCCAGCCCTTCTGGAGTTACAGATTTGAATGAATATGCACTAAATACTTTGGAAGGAGCGTACATAAGCAACACTGTTTTAGGTAACAATATTATTCCCTGGTGGCATCACACTTGTGGTAGAAAAACAGATTCAAACAAGCACTCCAGTGTTACAGAGGTTACAAATGACCTGGAAAAATACAGTTTCTATGGTTATCACTTAATGAAGACAAGTTTTGCATGTCACACATCTAATACGGTGTTAGTTTTATTTCTTTGCAGGTATCCAGATACACGCCTTATATTAAGCAGAATTTGCAATTATTTATACCACAGGATCTTAAAATATTGGTCTTTTTATGCAGCAGTTATTAAATTATAGATAGTGGGATAATCAGAACCTTACTGCATACGTAGCCAACTTGGATTTTTCCAGAGACACTGTGATCCATCTTTTAAGAACAGTTAATCAGGGAGATTTAGCACTGTTAATACAAGCTTCTATAGAAAAGGAATATACTGCTCACCTATTTTAAATTAAAAAGTAAATTTCTGCCAAAGTTACCCGATGGCCTTACCTAATTTGAATATACTTGCAAGCACTAAATGTTACTCAGAAATCTTCATTACATAATATTGCTAAAAATCTGTGGAGTGATTGATTTAAACAGCAATGAAAATCAGGAACAGCAATACTGAAGAGACCAAGGAAGACTAAAATGTTGTATACATTCTGCAAAACACAGCCTGGATTAGATAAACAGATAGATTATTGATGGATGGAAATATTGCATAAGATTCTGAAATTAAGCATCGAGGGTGGGAAGTGCAGCAAGAAGCAACTTATGTTTTGCTTTTGCTCACATTAAAATAATGACTTTGAGAAACAAAGTATAATCATTATGGTTTTGTCCTTGGTGCACAATTAAAACAAACCAACTTCTGAGCAATGCCACACCCTTATGATTAAACAGCATTTTCAAAAATATTTAGATAAAGACTGAACAAATCAAATAAACATGTAGGCAGGAAACACTGTTTGGAATGCACTCCCTGCAATGTGCTATTAGAGAGAGCCAGAAAGCAGACTAACTTCAGAATTGAATCGAGCAAAATCTAGTATAATCTCATTACAGCCTTTGCAGTTAATGCAACCTATTTAAATCTCTGACATTCTGATGTTTAGAGCTGACAAAAGCAAAAATTAATTCATTTATATAACACAAACGTATAGAAATATAGGACTTTATCTCTTAGGTTATCCTAGCTATTCAGCAAGCAACGTATAATATGAAAAGATCACTCTTCTGCTACTCACTATTGCTCCAGGATTTCAGTAAATATTTGATACTGATTTCAAAGAAGCCTGAATCCTGCTGGCTAGCCATGTCTGCTGCATACAAAGAGGCTTCTATAATTCTGAGCAGCTGAAGTAGCAGGTACTATGTATGTAGATGTGACTGTCACCAGTTAGTGATGTAAACGAGGGGTCAGAGGAGGAAATGAAGGCTCCGCAGATCCACTTCTTCCGTTCATGGTAGGTAAGCTCATTAAAAAAAAAAAAAAAAAAAGCTCAACAACAAAAACACACCATGAGATTTTTGTTCTTTGCTCTTCCTCCAGGGCTTGTACTTAATTCTGTTTGCAGAGTATTTTATTCCCTCACCCCCTCAGTATGTATTTTCATTTATTCCATTCCACAACTAAGCAAATTTCTTCCGGTTATTTAAGGCATATGCAGTACCACAGCACTTGTTCCAGAAAGAGAGTGTCTTCCCGAAGGGTGTCTGAGCTGTGATTTTAATAACATGCAGTCTGCCTGGCTGAAGCTTGTTTTCCGTGAGAAGCTGACAGCCCGAGCGTATGCACCTCCTCTTGCGAACCAAGGATCAACTTGAAGCCCCGCTGAAACCGTCTCTTCTGCAGCCGGAGGAATTTCACACGTATGTACTGTTTAGCTTTAGGAAAAAAAAGCAGCCTTTAATGAATATCCTCTGCCTGCTCTGGTCAGCCGCTCTCCTACCGCCTGTTTCCAAGAAGAGCACGCTGAACTCTACGCAACTGCATCATGCTGCGGTACAGCAGAGCTGCACCCATAGATCTGATTGCAGTGACGTTGGGAAAAAAAAAAGACTCTCCCTCAGCCGAGTTGCACAAGAGAAGCACTTCCAGAGCATTAAAAACATGGCAATCAGACCGGCTGCTTCTGCTTTTCTTTCACTGCTACAGAAAACCGCGTTGTCATTTTTTTTTCTTGATGACTTTTTTTTTCCCCTCCTAACAAAGATGAGAGACAGCAAGCTGAATTCACTGTGGCAAATAAACCACAGACCTCACCGCCTGGTATTCACCTCCAAAAGAGGCACAGAAAAATCTCTGGTTGATGTCATTTTTATCCTAAATAATGTTTGGGGTTTTTCTTTCTTTCTTTTTTTAAAAGGAATTGAATTTACATATGAAAATGAGGCAGAGGCAATTCACTGCTTGTTAATGTCTCTGTGTTTCCTACAAGATATATAATTGCTAGCTAGAATTTCCCTATTTCTAAGGTTTTAATTCAAATAATCACAGTCCATCATTACGCATATTTTAATGGTAATGAAGAAAAATAAGAAGAATCACTTTGCCAAGGATTTTTTGTTCCATATATTCATGGTACCATCCTTCCAGGTACTATTTCCTGGGAATAACAGTACCTCTTTTCTGACGTAGTGGAATAAATTTCCTGCAGCATCTCATAATTACAGTACCTGAGCCAAACCACCTGTCTGATGATGATTCTTCTAAAAACTTTGTCAGCAATTACATTTGCACATTATTTTTACTTTCTGTATGCAGAGTATTTGAAGTTTGCCTTGGAAACTGAGGAACACAGGGGTCATTGAAACCAAACTCCCATGGTTCTCACTGAAGATAATACTCAATGTCTTCTGTAAACATACCTCATCTAGAGATAAGGTTGTGTGTCCTCACTAATCGAAGGCTCTTGTAGAAAATCACTTTATAAACCTTTCAGTTCCTAAATGAAGTTTACACCCTTTCAAGAACATGGGCTATCATAAATGTTCTGAGTATCTCAGGTTTGATCTGAGAGACCTGATCAGGTTTTCCTCCCTATACTGTTCAGTATCATCCCATTGCTGCCACTCTGGGCCTCGCAATTTCTGAGACCCCCCATCCATGTCATCTCCCCCCTGACAATGCCTCCTCATTGTAGCATCCCTTCTTAACCAGCACACTCCAACTTTTTACAATTAAAGTTAAATTTAATACCAAACACGGCAAGTCCCAAGACCTAAGACTGATGACTTCCTACCACCCCACTAATTGATTTTTCAGCAGAGACAATGTCTAGTAGGTTTGGAAGTCCTCATTCATCCTCACAAATGCTGCATTAATTCCTGTGTTTGAGGATTTAAGTAATAATTTCCCCCGCAGTGCAACATCAAATGCTTTTCTGAAGATGACTTATGTACTAATTTTATCACAATTCTCTTGTTGAAAATAAAAATATAAGGTTAATTTGAAAATAGTTGTCTTTCTTAAATCTGCATTGTATTTTATCTAATTTTCACTGAAATCCACACCCTTAAATATAAATTCCCAGCAAGTTTTGTTTCAAAGCCTCAAGCGTGGCTAAGGTAAAGCAGCCTCTCTGCTGATACAGATAATTTTTCCCCCATCAATTCTGTGGTTTACATTTACAAGGCAGAATCTCTCTTTTGATAGATTCAAAAATGTTATTACCTGAGCTACAAATTCATATGCCTGCTCTTTCATTATTATGAATGGGAAGTTACCTGGTTTTTGTAATGGGAATTTGAAGATCTTTGATGTGTTTTTCCACCTCATAATTGATTTTTTGTTTTGTTTGTGTGACTACTTCTACCTCTGTTCATCTACAAGGTCTCATCATGCAAAATAAAGGCAGAGCATTCACTTAGTGCTCACATCTTATTCTTACTCTCTTATCCTCACTGGATATTGGACCCTGTAAAATCAATGTTCTTGTCTCAAAATTGTAAAGGACCAAGGATATTTCACCATTTGATTTTAATACCTGGTGGGATGGGTGAGTGGTGGGACCTCATGAGACGGTCCTAAGGGTCTCATGCTTTCCTCGCAGACATAATGAAAAGTTAAAAGTTTTGCTGACTGGTTGGTTTTGGTGCTTTCAAGTTCAAGAAGTTTCAGATGCCCCCCCCCCCGCAGTGACTACCTGATTTCTTCACTGTCACTAACCAGTTTCTTTTATTTCTTATAGTTTGTCATTTCAAAATTGCAGGCCTGGCCTTGCTTATCCTGAATCAGCTTGTACAAACATGATCCAATAATGTTCCTGTCACTTGTCCTTCCTGGTCTTCACCAGTCTAACCAGCACAACTTCTTACTGCCTTTGTGATCATCTGCTGAAGAAATAAATGGGCTGTCACATCCAAGGATCCAGATATCACATCCACGGATACCTGGATTTGACTACTCGAGTTTGTGCCCGAGATGGTAATGTGTCACCCAAAAAATAATGGCACTTCCCTGTGGACTAACATCAAAAAGGCTATAGCTAAATTCAGCCTTTTGTCTGAGTGGCAAGTCCCCCAGGACCTTTTTTACTGACTTTTTTCCAAAATGATTTGTAGCCAAAGCACTAATCTTTCATGTATAGTAGCCTTTTGTTAACACTGCATCACAACATTAATTAATATACAATGCAGAATCTCACTGCTTTCACCTTTCAGTATTCTTTCAGAAGAACAAGTTTACCTGTTGTGCACTTCCACTGACAGTATGCTGCTGTACTAAAATATTAATGGATTTCTTAACACAAAGAATATTAAAGAAATATGTCAACACTCTTAGACTGTGTATTTTTTGGCATCATATGAAAGAGCTGACACAGAATAAAACTTTCATATTATGCTTCCTGATCTCACAATTGTACTAAGGAGAGGTCCCTTATCAGTTCTGCTTTAGAAAATACCACCCAGTGCATAAATGCCTCTGAACGTAACTGCTGCTCTAACAGCTTCTTTAGAAGTATACAACTTCTTTAGAAGTATAACCATTAAAATATTACTAATTCTATCATTAAATAATCTTAAAATATTTTTAAAAACACTTGCCAAACTTCATTTAAATATACGCCAGTCTAAATATGCACAAAAAGAACATCCTCCAGACAGTACCATGGTTATAACATACTGAAATGGCAGTAGCATTTCAATCCAGTGCTCTGAACAAGACTGACAAGACTGAGGAGTTTTGAAGTTATCCAGCTTCCACTTCAATTCTCATTGACTTTTTGATACTTAGAATTTAGTTATATATTCTAGCTTGTGAAAGATAGGCATAAGCATACAAAATCCGTCAAAGTAAGCTTTCTGATGACAGATACAACAATCCTGTGTATTTACAAACACAGTGGGCTTCTTTTTATGATACCAGAACACGGGAGCTTGTGTGAAATTAGTGACAAAAGTAATGCTTTTTTTTCACCATCAGAAATCAGAGACCCATAATATAAGGCTTTTCATAAGTCAGTGCGATGAAGAGTGGTTGGCAAGCTGCCCATCAGAAAAGGACCTGGGGCTGTCTGTCGACATCTGGCTGAACATGAGTCAGCAGTGTGCCCAGGTGGCCAAGAAGGCCAACAGCGTCCTAGCTGGTATCAGAAGTGGTGTGGCCAGCGGGACTAGGGAAGGAATTGTCCCCCCTGTATTCTGCAAGTGATGAGGCCACACCTCAAATACTGTGGTCAGTTTTGGGCCCCTCAATGCAAGAAGGACACTGAGGTGCTGGAGCATTTCCAAGTAAGGGCAACAGATCTGGTGAGGGGTCCTGAGGTCTTATGAGGAGTGGGTGAGGGAACCGGAGTTGTTTAGCCTGGAGAAAAGGAGGCTGAGGGGAGACCCTACCTGCTTTCTACAACGACCTGAAAGGAGGTTGTAGTGAGGTGGGGTTGGTCTGTTCTCTCAAGTTACAAGAAAAAGAACAAGAGGAAATGGCCTCAAGCTGTGCTAGTGGAGGTTTAGGTTGGACATGAGGAAAAATTTCTTCACCAAAAGGGTTGTAAACCACTGGAGCAGGTTGCCCAGGGAAGTGATGGAGTGACCATTCCTAGAGGTATTTAAAAGATGTGTTGCAGAAGGACATGGTTGAGCGGTGACCTGGCAGTGCTGGGTTAACGGTTCAACCTGATGATCATGAAGGCCTCTTCCAACCAACACAATTCTACAATTCTATGGTGAAGCAGCTGCCGATTACCATGATAGTAGAAGCATTTGTGTGTAACTCAATCTCCACATTTGTGACATGGAGTGACCCTTCTGTTCTCTCATCTGCTTTCTGAGATCAGATGTACATCCAGGAACCTGAGTACCTGGCTTCTACACTTCTCCAGATTAATAAAGTCTGTGGATTTTCCACACCACATCTCTGGGAAAAAAAAAAAGTTGGGAGAAGCTGTTCATCAGCATGGTCAGAAGTGTTCTTGTGAGCAGAACACTGCCATGAACAGGTATTTTCACTGCAAACATCTGACAAATATACTACCAAAGCTTACATTTAGTAAAAGAAAAAGAATTACAAAAATACGTATCACTGGAGGTATTCACAGTATCTATCTTGAGGCATCAAGCTTAGATGCCTATGCTGGGAGGTGAGTGCCTTCAGCATGACTTGAGAGTTCCCAAGAGGTTATATTTTTGCTCTCTAAGGACTTTCATACAAACTCCATCAATAGAGCACAGTGATTGTGACTGTGAGTGCACAAATACCTGCTCACAGTACAAAGCTTCTCCTTGGTCCACACTGATACATAACCCAGTCTCTCCTACAGTGTCATCCTGCAAGACAGGAGCACTTCAGCCCTAATCTAGCAAAAAGCTTAAGCAAAACACAACTCATTATTTGCACAACTTGTGTTTAATACCCTTCTTCACTTTTGCTAAGTGTCAATCATTCTGCTCCTGCCCAGCTCCCCACAGCTTCTAGTTTATGAAGTTGACAGAGATCCTAAAACCAAGAGTAGCTTTCCTGAACTACTGGATGTTTTAAGACGGTTTTAGATTTTCTGTGGCTTCAGCAAGTCATATAACTTTTCCTCCTTAGTTTGGGTCAAATTCCCCAGATAGTGCTGTATGCTGAATTACACATGTCTTTGATTTCCACTGAATCGGGTTTGATTTACACAGGTAGAAGTTGTGTAGAAGTTTGGCTGTCTGGAGTTTTTCCCCCAAGAAATAAGTAAGTGCTGCTTACTAGAGTCTCTGTGGTTTTGATTCAGTGTGGTTCTCTTGGGCAAAATAAAGCAACCCTACAAAGAATGATTCTTGTATCAATTTGATTCCAGTTCAGAACACACCAGAAAAGTTCTATTGTACTATCACCTCCTGAGATATAGAATCATAGAATGGTTTGGGTTGGAAGGGACCTTTAGAGATCACCAGGTCCAATCCCCCTGCAGTGAGCAGGGACATCTTTAATAAGATCAGGTTGCTCAAAGCTCTGTAAAACCTGACCTGGGATGTTTCCAGGGGTCTACCTGGATCTACCACCTTTCTGGGGAACCTGTTTCAGTGCTTCACCACCCTCACTGTAAGAATTTCTTCCTTATATCTAGTCTAAATCTACCCTCTTTCAGTTTAAAATAGTTAGCCCTTGTCCTATTGCAACTGGCCCTGCTAAGAAGATTGTCCTCTTCCTTCTTGTAGGCTCCCTTTAAGTACTGAAAGGCTGCAATAAGGTTTCCATGGAGTCTTCCCCAGGCCGAACCACCCCAACTCTCAGTCTTTCTTCATAGTAGAGGTGTTCCAGCCCTCTGATCATTTTTGTGGCCCTCCCCTGGACCCATTCCAACAGGTCTATGTCTGTCCTGTGCTGAGGACTCCAGAACTGGACATAGTACCCCAGGTGGGGTCTCACCAAAGTGGAGTAGAGGGGGAGAATCACCTCCCTCTACCTGTTGGCTGCACTTTTGATGCAGGACATGGTTGGCCTCTGGGTTGTGAGTGCAGCTGGCTCATGTCCAGCTTTTTATGCACCAGTACCCCCAAGTCCATCTCCCCAGGGCTACTGTCAATCCCTTTGTCCCCCAGTCTGTACTGATACTGCGAGTTGCCCCAACCCAGAGCATGACATCCTGTCCCTTAGGTGTGTCAACAACACCACTCAGCTTGGTGTCATCTGCACTCTGTCCCACTGTCTATCTCATTAATGAAGACATTTTACAGCACTGGTCACCAGTCTCTATCTGGAACATCAAGCTGTTGACCACTACCCTCTGGATAAGACCATCCAACCAATTCCTTATCCACTGAAAAGTCCACCCATTAAATTCACGATTTCACATTTCCTTCTTTAATAAAACTACTTGGAACGTCTTGATGATCTACTTTGGAAAGACTATGCTAGCTTTCAAATGGATACTGGTCATAGATGAATGGCATTCAGGTGCCTAAATGTCGGTGTCCAGCGTGATTATCAATACCTTAAGGTCTGAGAGCTATTCACAGAGACTGGCAGGTAGGACATAAAACCTACATTAGACCCACAGCCTTCTGAAACAGTTGAAGGCCTTCTCACAGACATCTATGTTTAGGGATCTGACTTACTCCCTTTGGTTTCAGGAGGGAAAAAACAAACAAACAAAACAATTTAAGAAAATGACGTGACTTTGTATTATTTGTGAAGTGACAAGTCCACATGTAAGCCAGCAATAAAAAAAAATAAAAATTTTTACATTTAAGCAGAAAATACCACAGTGTTTATTGTAGTGAGTTTATTTTCTTCCACTTGGCATGTGTTGAGTTTATGTACTTCTTTCCTTATATTAAAATATTTATGAGTTATTTTTGCTTTTCTTAAATACGGCTTGCATAACACAATGCAGGCCAAACATTAACAAAGCAGCTTGTAGACTTGCTTCACTCATGTCCTCTGTTAAAATGGAAATCAAAATTGTTTCCTAAATCAACTGAACTCTATCTACCTATAATACCCACGATTTAACAAAGTAAAATAAATATCTTTCTAGGGTCCAAATTAAAACCACTGCACAAAATAAGGTTTCATGAAGCAAACCTAACTGAATGGGATAACCTCTAAATAAAGCAACAAAAAATACTTCTTCCTTTATGTTTCACTAGTTTTGCTGCACCATTTTGTTTTGCCTTGTGTTTGTAACTGACTGTTAAGATATTGCCACCTAGTGATGAAAAGCAAGCCAAGCAGAAGCAGTAGAACAGTAAATAATGCATAGGGAATACATGTTTACATTCTGAACTGTGTCAGAGAAGAAGACAGAAGCACAGAAATAAAGCACATGGCTGTATTTCTGGAGAAAGAATATCAGGCATTTTGGGTACAGTTATATAAAATAATTTAATAGAAGCCTATTAAAAAGCATTTAACAGAATAAATATTTTCATAGATACCTAATAGATTCATGTATCACCCAGCTCCCATGCTCAGCTTGTTCGGTGAATTCATAGGAGTAATGAAATAGGTTTTAAGGAGTTTGTGACTTATCTGTAAATAATAAATGACAGCTACCTATTAAGCATTTTGCAGAGGATTAATTAGTTAATGTTGGAATTATGCCTTCAAGTTTCAAAGTACTATTATTGTTCCATCCACTTTGCTTTGGAGTTATCAAATTGACATGTCCTCTTAGGATTCTACCGTAGGAGTTTCTCCCTAGCTGAACAGCCTCTGGAAACACCAGCCACCCAGGAACAAATGCTTGCCAACACCTACCACACACATGCTAAAACCATACCATCCTGTAAGCCACTTTGAAATCTGCATGGCTACCATGGTCCATGAGCATGGACTCGGACAACACTGATGCAAGAAATACTTCTGTGCAAGTCAAATCACAGCCTGCAGTCTGCAAGTGCAGCCTACAGGCATCAGCAGCTAGGAAGAAAAATGAGTTAATATTTTCTTCCTGCTCTTCACCTTAGTTTTCAGACACCATCCCTAACCAAACCGTTTTCAATTACTGGAATCCTATAGACTTATCTCCCTCACAATTTTGTTACAAACCTTTATCTATATTTCAGAGACAAGATTAAATACCACACTCTCCAAATGTCCCAGCATGATGTGTCAGAACTTCCTCATAGCAGGAGATTTCCAAACAGCCCCTGATGGTGCCCCTAATTCTGGGTGCTTGTTTCAGAGACAAGATTTAGTAACTGAACCATACCCACTCACTTTGCATTGGAATGGACCTTTGAAGATCATCTAACCCAACCCCCTGCCATAGACAAAGACATTTGCCACTAGATCAGACTGCTCAAAGCAACCTGCTTGTTTTGACAGGGTTTCTAGGGATGTCTAACAGTTACTGCATGGTATTATAGCTGAGATCATAAGACTTCTTAGTTTTTCTTGTCCTCACCCTTGCCATCAGCAGGCACACCCTGAGGTTTAGACACTCATCTTCCCCTCTTCTCCCAGGGCCATGGAGCCACAGTAAACACCCCCTCTCCTCTCACTCCCTCCCCAGGCAGCCAGCTGGGAACCTGCCTTGGAAAAGCAAAAGCTCATGACTCTTCAGAGAAGTGCCCAAGATGTGCCATGAAACAGAGGCAGACAAGGAAGGGGGTTGCACCCACTCAGAGTGGCGAGCTGGTGGCAAGACCCAAATACAAGACACATCAGACAGATCACACACACTGTAGTTTTCATGATGTTGTTTTCCCTGTAGAATGACATGATCAAAATACCCATTTTCCACAAGATACCTTCCTGTAACATTTTGCATGCGTATGATGTTTCAATTGATTATCTAATTAGGAGGAGGAATTTTCAGTGTAGTAGCTCCAGTTTGCTCTCAAATACTAATCCACCCTTCAGAGAGTTCTCATGTTTTTGCAGTGTGATTTTTAACACAAATGTTTTCCTGAATCTTAAATACATTTAGAGGTATGTTTTCTTTCTGTTCTGCCACAGCACATCTTAAAGCTTTCCCTGACATCAAACGAGATGCTCTTGTGATAAGCTACTCGCTTGTTCTTTTTTTAAATGTTCCTTTCCATTCTCTAGTTTTGTCTTTAATTATTAACACTTCTTCCCTTCTGGCTGACCTATTTGGATACTCACACCTCAACGTCTTCATTACTCTGTAGAAAGGTATCCTCCTTCTTATGTCCCTTTGCTCCATTCACTACCAACGTCAACCTTAGAAGAGAAGTTCATTTTTCGCTTCTCACGAAATGAGAATAGACATGTTGGAAAGGTTTCAACCAACTTCCATCTACTACAGATGAAGATGGACATGGGATTAGACTGTACTACATTTGCTGCCTCTTACACCTTCCTATCGGGTATCGTGCTCTGCCTGCTCTCGGAGAGGGGCTGTCAGACCAGCCAGGCATTGGGTCTGAGCCGGCACACGCCTACCAGTGTAATGTATACACCTCCACGGTTCCCTCGGATGGCCTTATGCATTCAGAGCTCACTTTGAATTATTCCCAAAAATGCTACCTCTTGCAACACCTGAGTGAGAACTAGCTGGCTGAAACAGGGAAACTGAACTCCATCTGAATAAGATGACCCTAGACAACTGTTTTTACCATTCTTTCAAATGACAAAGTATCAAATTATGTCTATCACTGCGTGATCCAAAATTCAGGTTTAGGTAGCTTGGGCTGGTTCTACCTCTAGTTAGAACAGGGACTTAATGACTCCGTTGAATAACAACTGTAACTTTTAAAACTTCTTTTGTATTTCAAGGTGGGAAGAAATAAATGTTTTAGAACCCAGCATTACCTAAGAAGTCATCTCAGCTGACAGACCAGAAGAAATAGTTTTCTTCTCCTGACTGCTGCTTATAAACAGAGCAGGCACACAAACACACACTTCCTAGCTCACTCGATACCTTTACTAGTTAGGCTGCCAATCACCATGCCCTTCATCCTTTTGAAAACATTTCTGTATATCCAAAATAAACATCAATAGCTATTAGCAAAAAATCCCCATGACTTGAATCACCGTTTGCTTCAGCAGTTCTAGATAAATGACTGCAGTGAGGCAGTGTCAGGAAAAATCAGGCCATATCACTTTACATCGAATTTTCTGTTTCTCACGGTTGTTTCTCCCTCACGTTCCTGCTCATTATGAGCAGGCGACCCTTCAGTTACGGCTTCTGCCTTAGCCCTCTCTGGTTACTACTCAAATTATTCTCTCCATTGTTCAAAGAACTGATGCTAGTAAACCCCCTCAACCCTAATCTATTGCTGAAAGGGTTTTTTTCTGTAGTTTTGAAATCCCTTTCTGTGTAAACCTCCTAGACAAGCACTGGTGAGACAGCATATGGGCTTTACCATGTGATGCCCTTCCTTGCACAACAGCATGCTTGGATGCTGGCGAGATAGGAAGGAGCAACTTTGGTTAAAACAAAAAAGTCATCTCACTGCTCTTACATAAGAGCACTTCATCTGACTTGCAAAAATCTTTTCTATATTGTTCTAAAGTGTAGGGAAGCAAAACTTTTTCCTTTTTTTTTTTTAAGGATGTTTCATTTCACCTTTTGAAGTAACCTGTGTCGGGAGAGATCTTAATTTCAGAGAGAGAGATTTTCTTTCTATTTTTGTTTGGGGTTTTTATTTATTTTATTTTTTGCCTCAGCACAGTACTTTTTGCCTGATAAGCACTTATGCAAGGGCTCTTCCTTGCCCTGGTGAAGGTTTTGCAACAGCAGCTCTTCCATCTGGGCACAGGCTATAGACTGATAGAGCTCCAGCATCCTTTGACTTGCTCTGGACACACAGTATTTGTAACTGGGTCTTTTATATCCTTCAGAGTCCATCCCTTTCTGCTCACCTAAGAAACATCGTTTTTTGAGAGCTACAAGGTCTAACACAGCTCCCTGCTTATGCTGAAAATAAGACAAATGACCTTCCCCTTTAAGAAGGTAACGTTACTCAAGGTTTCTCTAATGATACATTTAAATGGAAATTGCAATTTAGGGAAAAACTGTACAAACCAAAACTTACAATCTGCTGAAAATAAACTATTTTGGGCTTTGAACCCAAGAAAAAAAAAGCACAAAAAGATGTCACATTTAAAATTGAATGATTTCCTAGTAAAAGCAGTGTAATTATAGTTACTTGAAATACACTTAGAATGATTAATGATTTTGAGTCACCACTGGCTAGATTTTAAAAGGCATTTAGCTCCTTAAATATCTAACAATTAGTTGCTCTGTAGATTATTAAGTGCCTAATCTGGTTAAGCATCAAACTCCTAGTCCTTGTTTGTCCACTGCATCATTAAAGGCTTTGAAAATCTAAACACATTTTTTTCTTATGTTATTTAAATGAGAAGATCTCATCTCTCCCATGTTTTTTCTTTCACCAGATTCAAAGAGGAAAATAGGTTCTTTCTTTTTCATCTCTGGATTGGCTTCTAAACCGTGAAATGAAATCCAAAATAAAGGACATATAACTGAAAATGCTCCACTGACACAGAATATGCTTATTAAAATATCTAAATAGGATGCTTAGATCAGGAGAAAATCCAGTCAACATTTTTAACAACCTAATTCAAACGGGCAGAGTGATCAGAAAAAATAACTGGGATTCCCCAGCTCTGGTTCTGGTGTGGAACTTGAGCTCATGATCACTGGGGTACTGGTGATCTGTGACACCATATCCTCCTGACTCACACAGGGCACCAACAGACAGACCTTGCCTGAACTCTTCCACAGATCAAGGGAGGTCATCGCTAGCTACTGACTAATTCAGTGAACTAAAAACATAGCATCAGCACAGACAGAATCCTATATAAAATGGAAATTTCTCCAAGAATATCGGGATACTTCCTCCTCTATTGATAATACATCAGATTTGACCCAGGGTGTGTTCTCATGTTTGATTTAACCTAATCTAAGATTGTGCTACTGTTGGAAAAGTTGTAAAATTCTTCCATCCTCTTTGATCTCTGGGATCAAAGTGAGTATCTGAAACCACCTAATACAAAGAACAACAAATCTGTTGAATAACTGTGCTTGTTCCTTCTAGACCTATACAGTGAGACAGGGGAAATGCTATTGGACATGGAAGTTCTTTCTGCTGTTTCTCCCACAAGCATCAGGAGTGGAGGAAAGCAAAGTAGATGAGAAAAGAAAGGTGTCTGCAACTCCAACAACAGCAGGCATTGCCTAAAGGCAACACACAATAAAGTTCAAGGTAGGTCTATAGGATTGTTTGACAGTTTTACCATTTAGCTTCCACCAAGTGCTTGTGAAAGTAGAATGGGAAATACTGAACAAAACTGTGGTAAAATCCTATTAACTTGACTTTCCCTTTTGTCGAGCTTCATGAGATTCCCGTTAAACCATACTGGCTCCAGTATCAATCCCTGGACCACACTACTAGTGACTGATGTCCTGCTAGGCTTCATGCTGCTAACCACAACCCAGTCAGCCTGGCAGCTCAGTTTTCAACCCACCTCACTGTCCATTCATCATTTTGTCTATGATGATGTTGGGGGAGATATTGTCAAAAGCCTTCCTAATGTTGGGATAAACCAACATCCTTTGCTCTCCCTTGATCCACCGAACCAGTTACCTCACTTTACAAGGCTAGAGTTGGTAATATATCATCTCCCCTTCATACAACCATGCTAACTGCTCCCAGTCATCTACTTCTCTTACATTAGGAAATTGGTTCTAGGATTATTTGCTCCATCACTTTCCCAGGGATTATAGTGAGGGTATCTCACCAGTAGTTTCCTGGATCCTCTTTCTTCCCCTTCTTGAAGAACAGACTCACATTTGCTCTCTTCCAGTCCTCAGGAACCAACCCCAGTTGCCACGAGCTTTCAAAGATTATCAGAACCGGCTTGACAGTGACATCAGTCATCCTCCTAAGCACCTGTAGTTGCATCCTATCAAGTCCCAAGGACTCATGTACGTCCTGTTTGTTTAAAATGTTCCCTAACCTGTTATCCCTGTACCAAGGGAAAGTCTGCTTTAGTTCAGGCCTTCCTGCTGGTCTCTGGGACCTGGGATTCTTGAACATCTCCTGAAGGTAAAGACTGAGGCAAAGAAGGCATTGACTACCTCAGCCTTTTCCACCTCCATCACCATCATTCTTCCTGCTGCTGAGAAAAGATTACCCAGTCACCAAGACCTCTTTCAGGATGGAGGAATCAAAATAAAACAGTAAATTATGCAAAGTATTCTTAGGCCTGAAACCAGATATAGGACAAACTGGAAAACTACTCTTAATTGAAAGTGTCATAACATTTAGTGTGACAAATCTAAACCTGCATTACTTTATTACTAGCTTCTAAAGAGAGAACTGCAGGTTTTCTAGTTCCGGAAGGGATTTAGAATTGGACTTGTACTCATATGCTTTTTTTATCCTCAATCTGCTCAGCAGAAAATGAAATACATTTCAGACCCTGAAATTCCATGTTGTGAGCTTAATTTAGCTGCTGGTATTCTGCTTTTCTTGTCATCATTCTTTTGCCCTGGCATCTCTGTGTGATAGTAAAACCTCTGCTGCAGATTAGACTTTTTGCTTTGGAGTAGAGCTTCAGCATCTCGTGGAAATCTAATGCTTGAATGATTCTCCATACACGAGTCAATAACTGTCCATGATAAATCTAATGAAGTCCTCTCAGAAGTACTTTTAAGGTGACTCATTGAACAAACTGGTACTGAGTTTTAATGACCTTTATAATCATTAAAGTGATGTCTGGCTGGACAGTCTGGAGATCCAACTGCATTAGACCATGAATGCCACGTCTACATCAATACTTAGAGCTGTTCTCTGGCCATGAGGAGAGACAGAACAAAACAGCCTAACAAGCATACAGTAAAACATTATCTAAATGCTGTTGGCAACATCCAACTCTCTCTCAATTACTCATTTCTTCCTAACTTCTGAACTGTGCCTGAGAATTGTTATGGGAGGCTGCAGGTTGGCCCAGGCAAAATGGAGAAGTGGAGCAGGTTTTCTAGAGACAGATTTCCCTGACTTGCATATGAGGTACAGGAGAGAACAGACAATCTAGCAAGAGATTGACTACTTTAAAGATCCTAAATAAAGTAGGAATACAGGATAAATGACGTTACAAAAGGAAAGATGACACTTGTTGACTGCCCTTCTCCTTAGCAACATGCAGGCTAAACATCTTTAAGAATTATTTTGCCAACCTTTTATTGTTTGCATCACAAATTACTACAGAAAAGGTTTATTAAGAAGAGGAGATAATTCACAACAAAGTGAGCAGAGCATGCCCAGCAACATGTTCTGCAACTAAAGCACGTTGCCACTACAGCCACCAGGAAATTGCAGAAATAGTAGCTCCAAAGACACAGAAAAAGACCCACATAAAGTCGCAGCAATTCCTTCAGGCAGTTCTAAAACAAACAAACAAACAAACACAAACTCCACTACACAGCCAGGTCCTTGGAAGAAGAGCCACCAGATTGTATCACACAATATATATTGCTTCTCTAAAGATTTTTTTTTTCAGTCATATCTTCCAGTAATGGATGGGAAATGTTTCTTATTGTAAGAAATTTTAAATGTAAGTGCAACTGAAGTCTATGATTATAATCATGAATAGACATTTGTTGGGTCTTCAAAATTGTATCTGTATTCCAGCATTTTGTAGCAGCTAGACATTGGTATATCCCGTGCAAGAAGAATTTAAATCAATCTCATCATCTGAAGTTCCATGCAATATCAACTTCCCAGAAAATCCAAATATAATAATATCCTGAGCTTCTCAAGTCAAGTTCGTAACTTAAGATCCAATCCTCAAAAATCATAAAAAAAATCACATTCCAAATTATCCACTTTTAATCAGTAGCAATAATGCAAATTAATATGAGAAATGCAGTTGATTAAATTTGTTCTTTATGAAAACCTAAACAGACAAACTCAGTATCTAGCGGCTTTTACAGCTGGTTTACCACAAGTGCCATAGGGATTTCATTGTGCTATCAGGCCATCTTTCATCACAAGATACAGTACAAAAAAAATCTTCCAGCTAGCACTAGTTGTGTTCAAGAAGTTTTCATTAGGTAGCCTTTTGTAATTAAGATGAATTTCATTATCTACACCTCTCTTCAGGAAAACCAGTCTCTGAACCTAAACAGATTAATAAAATACTTATGTTTTTTAAATTCTCATTAAAATTAAGTACGTATTTTCAGAAACTCCTAAACTTTTTCTTGCTGTTATTTAAATTGAGGCAGAGTAAGACAGCAAAGAAATGAAAATGAAGACAACACTGAGAAATTTTATTTCGTGGATTCCAAGATTAGCAGGTGATTTAACTGGATACAGTAAGGTCCTACTGAATTTGTAAGGTTAAGTCAAGTACAAATAGCTGAAAGGAAAACAGTGACCTACCAAAAGCACCCATCAAGTCTACAAAAGTATCTACAAATAAGGAAGTACTATAGAAGAAATATAATTTGATGATTTATATGCAATCCATATCTGACGCATCTGACTCAAGAGAACATGTCATTAACTACATTAGCTTATTTGAAGATTGCACTTCAGAAGAGGCACAAAATACACATCAGGAAGATTAAATCAAAGCCATTATGACAACCTTTAAGTCTAATCCTTTTAACACATTTTACTTGGCTGATAAGCTTTTGATTGCAGCAGGTGCACTACTGTAAGACTTTAAAAGTAATGTCTTCTTTTCATGTAATGAAATGATATATATTTCTCAACTGTGAAAAAAATTGTTGTAGACAATCTTTCCATCCATTAGTGTAGCGCAAAACTAATTCTTTATGGGCCAAAGATGGGCATATTTTTATAAAGAGAAGAAAAGATTCTATTGTCTCATGATGGTCAAAGAAAAATGTACTTAAATATAATGTCCACAAACCCTCTTGGAGTTACTGCACATGAAATGTAATTGAGGTTACTACCATTTCATGTAAAGAGTGACTGGCTTGTTCTTAAGTGGTTTAAAACATTTTTTGTATGTTACCGATTTTGCTAAAGTTTCTTAGGACTCTAAGAAAATTTTCTATTTTAAATTTTCTATTTTAAATTTCAATACGTTCTGTATTAAGAGGATTTTTGAAGACAGCACCAGTGTTAAATATTAATGCAACGCTCCTTCTTGAAAATTATACAAACGTACAAAAGAAAGAGTGTGTTATGCTTCCCAGAAGGCGAGCATTCAGCACAAGTTTTAAGATCTTACTCTACACTTTAATCATTCTCCTCTAGATAGGACATAGCAGAGAGCCAGAGGATCAAACTGACAAATGATGTTACTAAACCAGATTCTTTTTCACATGCTAGTTACACAGCAGCACGCACAAAAACTTGGGCTGTAATCAGGCAGCAAATGCTGAAATTGCTTCACAAGGTCTTTCAGCACAATGAGATCTAGAAACCCTCAGACATCATAAGGTCTGACATCTATAGATCACTGTGTGTCCGATGGGTTTTGTTCACCTGAACACTGGATTCTTTGCTTTAAAGCAGAGTCTTAACAGCTGTAAGAACTGACAGTGGCAATCTAAACCTAGGAGTAAACAGTTATTCAAACAAATAAACAACAAATCAGAAAATCGAAATCCAAGCCATAACATGAAGGAGCCTTCCCTGTCTTAACCTCACCTTCCTCCTTCCCTCTCATCGTCACGTTCAAGTCACTCTCCAATGCACACAGAGAGCTTCCTTTTTGTCCCAAGTACAATTTAAAGGTGAGGCAGTATCTTCATCACTTCCCTACAAGAACATTAGGAGATCAATCTCCACAATCTGTAAAATACCAGTGAACCCAAGAAGAAGACAGGTTTGACAGCACAGATATATTACATCAGACTTCAAAATGCAGAATCCAGAGCCATCAACCCGTGAATCAATCCAGAATCAATCCAGAATCATCAACTCATCTTTCTGCAGAAAATGACACATTAGGAAAAACATCCAAGAACTAAAATGCAGAAGAGCATATTAAGTAATACATGTAGAAATATGTAAGTAAGCATAAAAATACAGAAGGCCAAGAGAAAAGCAAGACATTATCAAATTGATAACTTCTATTAATAAAGCAGTGGTCACTCACCCCGTGGTAGGTACAGCCACCCTGCCAACACCAGAAACTTATCGACAACTGAGTGACAGCAGTCTCTGGTGACTGCTGTCATGTGTACACCTCTGTCAACAAGTAAGGCCCCCTCAGTTGGTGGGCAAGGCTCGCAGGCAGTGAGGTGCCTCAATCTAACAAAGTTTCTAGTGAGTTACCCTGACCTGATCTGGGTATAAAATGGAGCCCTGCTGGAGACCATTTTGAGTCCACAGGTCTGTGACATGAGGTCCTCCCTGTGGCAAGGGACGACTACTATGGATACTCCTTCAGATTGAGTGCCTTCAGTTCAGCTGGTGAGTGAAATAGTGCTATGGATCTTTCCATTTTCCTCCCTAAAAGTCTTTTCAGTCACCCTGGGGTAAAAAGCCCTAAAAGCTACCTTACAGTAGTGCTACTACTTGGGTTTGCTGTTCTATAGCTAAGTGTAGCTAAGTGTGAGCCAGCTCTGGTGGCATCCAAACTTCTTTGAGAACTGTACTGACACTTGCTTCTTGCAATGGTTTGGTTGGTTTCACCTCCAGTGGTCAGTGGTTTTGTTCCACACCCAGACCAATGGGTGGACACACACTCAATAAGCCATCTACCAGTTGGATAGCACAGTGGCATGTCTTAACATGAGGCTCAATAGAACATGGTAGCTTACAGAACTAATGCCAGTTTACAATATGAACAGTAAACAAAAAAGGCAACACCTCCCTCCCACTGCATTTTCAATCAGCAGAAGGTGTTGTACCAGTAGTAAGGGGAAACCAGGTATGGTATAAAAAAAACCATGTTTTTTTAAGTCAGGAAGGGAAGAGAACAATTTTGGGACAAGCCAGTCTTGCCTTCCCTTCTGCAGTAGATGATACTTGTAAAACACAGCACCAACACAAGCCATTCTACCAAACACCAAGGCACAGGATGACACCAGGGGTACCGTAATTGAACAGCAATTATCCTATGCAGATTACAAACATTCGTTACTACCATGCAGCACAATTTATTGAGAGAGAAGGTAGGATAGTCAGATCTTCACTAAATTAAAATACTGAACACAGATCATTAGAATTCATTTGAACCAAGACATATATCATACCCATGACTTTAAGCATCCTTAGTAACAGTAATTAGATTTTGGTAAGTCTTCCCCAATTAACATAGCCAGTCAAAAGAAAATTCAGACATACTGGCTGTTTTATCCCACATCTCCTGAAAAATTAAATAATTTTGTTGTTTCTCTGTTTAATAACTTTTATATATTTTTCTTATATAAAATACCATTCTTTCTTTTACTACCTTCAGTATTTTAATTTACATACAAATATGGCATCAAATGAACTTACTTATTTTAGAAAGTGACTTTGCTATTCTGTATGCTGGTCTGAACTCCAGAAATGCTTTGAGAGAGTGCCTCAAGACTTCTAACTGTGACAATATTTTCACTGGAAAAAAAAACAAACCAACAAACAAAAGCAAAGAATTTGTTACAGAATACTAGCTATTCTGCTGTACAATTGCAGACAAGCAGTCTACATTCTTACTTTAGGTAGCTATATAAAGTACTATTAACCACTGGCCTTCATTACATTAACTCAGCACAAGACCACAACGCTTTTGTCAAAGTAAGGATACCATGATGTCCCACAGAATACATAAAGTTTATTTTGGCTGTTTAGACAATGCCTGAATCACAGGCACATGGCCATGAAATGGAGGTGGGCCTGGGCGAGGTAGAAAATCCAAAGTATTTTTCTCACCTTCTGTCCATCATTCATCAGCAATACAGGCTACAGGCTGTCTGCATATGAAAATGAAGGAGGAGAAGAAAAAAAGCCCACAAGATACTAATAACAGCACCAGAAGTGGAGTTTCAATGGTATTTAAACATCCCCAGCTCAAAACACAAATAGTATCCAAGTAGAACTTAATGATTATATTTTGGTTTCTCATTTAGACTTTTGTAATTTCTGTATTGTTTATTCTGCTTTCTTCAGAAAAATCGACATTCCCAGACAAAATCTCACATCTTTGCCATGTATAAAGAGGAAACTCAAACAACAGTATCAGCAGCCTTCTTTCAAAAAGAAATAAGAGTAAAAACTCACCCTCCACTTCCCTAGATTAAAATTAATAGATACAGACTAATTTTCTTCAGGCTGTTGTGCTTTTGAACATGAGTCAGCATAGATATTTAATGATGTTTAGCTAATCCATTTTAATTTTATGCTGCTTCAGTAAATTCAATATAACTTTCCTAGATACCTCTGAAAGGACACAGCCTCCTAAGGCCCCTTCATCACCCACTCTGTCTTTTTGCAGTTCTTTCTTTTCTCATTAACAAATGATTAACAAATCACAGGCTTATCGTCAGGTTAAGAAAAAACATCACTGTTGTCTGGTCCTGCCGGGGTAAGGCTCAGTCATGGCTACGACAGTACACTGATCTGATGGCAAGTCAGCAGAACTGTACAAACTCAACTAATTAGGGTTATGAACCTCCCTGTTGTCAAGAAACAGCCCTATGATGTAGATTACGATCACTTTTGCCTGTGGCATTTGCAACAAAAAAGAAAAAAAAAGCATAGCCATGAAATAATAAAAATTAAAACGTAGGTCTTTGCAGTTGATATGCACCAAGACCTGAAGTATACAACAGCTCTAACCACTTCAAATTTAAAGAAGAAGAAAAAATGAAGTGCTTTGTTGAAGAAGAAAGAGGTATCTCTGTGTAGTATATCCCTTTGGCAGTGCCATGGGGAAATGAACACAGTAACCCAGAGACACCATTGTTTGGATCGACCTGTCTGGGAATATGTGAATTGCTAACTTCTTGCTGACAGGACAGACAGACATGTTACTCTTCTCAGGTTTCAGCTTTTGTTTTTAAAGAGTGAGCTTCTAGCTATTACAGTTAAGAAAAAATTGCCAAGCCTATTGCATGCAAGATGCCTCCCTGAGACTGCACCAAATCTGGAACAAGATTTCCAATGTATGAACTGAGCTATATCCTTGTACCTAGATGCCTTGACGTGCCACTAGTCACTATTTTATTAGTTAAGTTCTTTAAGCTGGAAGAAAGGGAAAGAAAACAAGATGTATATGGCTTCAGACTTAGGCATGTCCTAAAACTAAGACAGGTTCACAGTGATACAAAAGTCTAAGCAGAGATACGGGGGGTTAGAAGAAGTTCAAGAGTCAGAATGATATACATTTAAAATATTTATATTAGTAGATGACTAGGCTGAAACAAGTATGAATTACCACACTCTTCAGAGGATTTCAGCAGTGATCCAGGAGGCTGCAGAACAAGACTATCAATATATATATTTTATACATATATATTTAATATTTATCTACTTATCTCAATTGTTCAAGGTCAGGTTGGACTTTGTGCAACCTGATCTAAGTGCCCCTGTCCAGAGCAGGAAAGTTAGAACTAGATGAGCCTTTGAGGCCCCTTCCAATCTAAACCATTCGATGATTCTACGATACAGCTCTGTTCCCACTCTACCCTACATTTACAGCATGAAAGACAATGTCTAGAGGACTTCAGGCTTACTTCCTTAACTTGTTTTCAAAAGCAAATCAAGTAAAGCTTTTCCCCACTGCTGACCTACCAAAGGAAAGACTACACCCATCTTTCCATCATGCTCCATCAATTGCTTATAGCAAGCAATTTGCATTGCCTTTGAGTTAAGTGCCCTTGAGTGTACAGTAACACAGCTTCAGTGCATTTCATAAGCAGAATGGCAGTGTTCCAGACACAAAAACTACATTAACGTGCCCATTTCTGACACAGCACAAATAATGGAGTATTACTGTTAGCGTGATTATTTAGAAGGGTGCAAAGAGAAGGGAGAGAAAGAAGAACTGAGTTTAAAAAGAAAAAAAAAGGAAAGATAACAGAATAAAGGAGAAATCTGGGTGGGCACAAGAGAGTATGGAGAGTTGGAGACCAAGCATAAGGTTATTTAATGGGGTTTTTTTCTAAAACGTTAATGCACAGGAAAAAAAAAGGAAAGTTACAGGAGGAAAAAAAACAAACACAGAAGTAATTTAAGTAAGAAAAGGTAGTTAGAAGATAAAAAGCAGCAGCTGAGAAAGAGTAAGATGTAGAGGGTCTATCCTGCCTGAAATAATGTGCTTTGATGGTCACCAGCAGACCACATCACCTGAGAAGAGCCTGTGCAGGCACTGGGAAGCACAGGAGCCTTAGGCATTTCTGTGTCACCTGCCTTAAGATCCGATAAGGCTTTTTGCACTTTATTTAATCTAGGGAAGTAGAATAGGAAGAAGGAACAAAGCTTTATTTCCTTAGGTGTTGAAATCCTTCAAATACCTTAACAAAGCTACAATGGAGGCTTCAAATCCCACAAACAGGGTGCTGCTCTTTGTCATCTTTTAACATTGCATTTCTATTCCTTAAGCAGTGAGACTTAACCCATTAAGTTTAGCTGCTATTAATGAATATAACATTAATATCTAAATAATAAATAACATTTTTTTACATACTCCACAGCTCTTCAAAGGTCTGCATGTTTGTACTATTTCCCCCCTAGAATTTTCATCTGGAAATGGAGATACCTGCATTTAAAAAAACAATATATTTTTGTTTCTCTAGAGGAGTTCAATTCCTCTGATTGTCTCATGGAAACACATCTTCAGTTTCAGCTGAGATGAGCTGGTATTGATTTTTTCTCCCCTAAAAGCTTTTCAGTCCTAGTAAAGATTACTTGATAACTTTTTCAACAAATCCTTTGTCCTCGTGCTAATCTGCTGCCTATTTTTAGGCATATTTTTAGGCATATTTCAACTAACCAGAAAACAACAACAAAATAATCCAGACTTGCCAGGAGTTTGACTGAAATCCACTCTTACACACCTTGTCCCTACTTCTTAACAACTAGAAAGTTAAACTGAACTATTAACTGCAGACATTATAGGCTCCAGTGCAAGCCAGGAATTCAAAGCATGCATTTCACTATTTAATGATGTTAATTTCTGGCTATGCAAAAAAAGAAATCAGCTAGAGTGGAGAAGTCTTCACATCCCCAAACCACTCTCCTCTGGAAAAGCAATAAGATAAGAGTATTAGAGCAGCAAAAGAGATACTTACACTGTAGCTATTGACTGCATTGCTTATAAGTGGGGTTGAGCAAAATGCAGTTTAAAGCTCTAGAGAAACAACTGGTTTTCTTTAAATGTTAAGTATTAAAAAAAAAAAAAAAAAAAATCCCACAAGCAACCAACCTGAAATTAAAAAAAAAAAAATGAAGAAAGACTCTCTTTTTGGTTCCATCTCTTTAATGGCTGATATAATTTACCATAAATTGCACTCAATTAAATCTAGCTGTGAAGACTGTCTTAGGTTTTAAAACTGATTAAATTCTGACTGGAATCAGCTACTGAATCATTCAAATATTACCAAAAAGGCTTAAAAGATATTGCACCAACATACTATTAACATAGCATTTCCTACCTGAAATTATAGAAGGTCTTTTCTTAGGGCGCCTTGGATGTATAGGCTCTATATTCCTAGTATTTCTTTGAAGCTTTCCATTAAAATCATTTTCTAGCAAGATGTCTGGTGGTAGGCTTCTCTGTCTTGTTTTATAACGAGTCTGATAAGAATTCCGTTTACTCTTGATCCTAGAGTACAAGTTGCTATCATCAACTGCCATCCTAGAGCACTAACTGCTAAAGACAACCCAGCGCAAAGCCAGTCTGAGCATCCAGGAGTACTGGGACTTGTGGTTACAGACCCAAGCAATCTCGGATGTTCTCATGCTCAACTCGGCACTGGCTGGGGAAGTTGAGTAAGTTGATGGGCATGTGTTGGAACAGGTGTAGAGTTACTGCACTGCCCCTCCCTGCATCAGGGAAACAGCACAGGGAGGAGACAACACTGAAATAATTCGTTTGAAAGTTTTGAAGTAATTAGGAGGTTCAACAAACCTGAGCTCAGCATCACAATCTGTGCAAAGGGGAGAAGGTGATTTAATATGAGGCACTGTTTAGTGCTACTATGGTTTATATTACACCAACAGCATTTCTCAGATCAGTTCATTAATAGTTCATTAACTTGGGAAGATAAACAAGTTTCGCTAAACCTTAAAAAAAGAAAATAGAGTGAGATTAAAAAACAAACAAACAAACAAAAATACAACAACCAAGCAAAACAAACCTAACCCAGGCATTGAATCACAGAATGTATTGGGTAGGAAGGGACATCTAAAGGTCATCCAGTCCAACCGCCCTGCAATAAGCAGGGACATCTCCAACTAGGTCAGGCTGCTCAGAGTCTCCTCAAGCCTGGCCTTAAATGTCTCCAGGGATGGGGCCTCAACCACCTCTCTGGGCAACCAACCTATTCCAGTGATTTATCACCCTCGCATAAAGAACCTTTTCCTAATGTCTAACCTAAATGTACCCTTTTCTAGCTTAAAGCCATTACCCCTTGTCCTGTCACTACAAACCCTTGTGAACAGACCCTTTCTTATTTGTCCCTTTCAGGTACTGGAAGGTCGCTAAAAGGTCCCCCTGGAGCCTCCTCTTCTCCAGGCTGAACACCCCCAACTCCCACAGCCTGTCTTCACAGGAGAGGTGCTCCAGTCCTCTAATCATTTTTGTGACCCTCCGCTGGACATGCTCCAATGGGTCCATGTCCTTCCTGTGTTGGGAGCTCCAGAACTGGACACAGTATTCCAGGTGAGGTCTCACCAGGGCAGAGTAGAGGGGCAGGATCACCTCTCTTGATCTGCTGGCCACACTTCTTTTGATGCAGCCCAGGATTCAGTTGGCCTTCTGGGCTGCCATTGCACATTGGTGGCTCATGTCCAGCCTTTCATTTACTAGTATTCCCAAGTCTTTTTCCAAAGGACTGCTCTCTAGCATGTCCTCTCTCCCAGACTATATTGATAATGCTGGTTGCCCTGGCGCAGGTGCAGGACCCTGCACTTGGCTTTGTTGAACCTCTTGAAGTTCACCTGGGCCCACCTCTCCAGCCTGTCCAGGTCCCTCTGGATGGCATCCCATCCCTCTGGCATATAGACTGCACCACCCAGCTTAGTATTGTCAGCAATCGTGCCAAGGGTGCACTCAATGACACTGTCTATGACATTAATGAAGATATTAAACAACACTGGTCCCAGTATGGACCCCTGAGGGACACCACTTGTCACGTTTTCCATCTAGACATTGAGCCGTTGACCGCTACTCTCTGGGTATGACCAGAGAAACGAAAGAAAAGACAAATCCTAACATTTCCCGTGAACCTGCTACTTGTTTTAAATTGAATTCTGACATAAATGAGACAAAATAAATTAGTAAATTAGAACTAACAGATCTTCTAACAACATACATTTTGTTGTTAAATAGCAATAACTTTTAATATGACAAAGTGAATACACAGAGGGTTAATTCAAAGTGAGAGTAACTCATGTTTCAGCCATGGATACCTAGGACAAAGGGATTTAGCACCTAAAGATAGAACTCGACTCGATACCTTCAAATCATTTAAAACACATAAATCACAAAACCTTTAATAACTTTCCTATAGACTGTATGACTGGTGTAGTGACCAAGAGGTTGGCTGCTCCAAATACAGTTTTTGTATGAAAATCAGTACAACCTTTATTATTGCTGACAAGAAGTAAACCGTTCACTCACATGCTTTTGGAAGGGAAGAGGGAAATGATGTATCTTTGTATATATCTATGAATCTTTTAAAATATTTGGTTGTGTCAGAAATACAAATAGTCTGCTAGATTTTGTCTTCTTCCTCTGGAAATTAAATTGCATTTAGCTGGAAGTTAAAATTATGAACATAAGAATCCAATCTTAAATGTATTAAGACATAGAAATTGTACCTTGCATTCAGAACAAACTGATTATTTAAACCAAAGTGACTTAAACCAAATGAACACTATCTGTAGACAACAAACTGGTTATTTCTGGTCTTGAATACTCACTCAACAAGTTGTGAGACATATATTTTGCACCTTTATAGATGGAGATAAAACCAGAACACACAACCAACCAACCAAACCAAACACACAAACAAACAAATAATAAAAAAAGCAACAAAAAAATCAGAATGAAAAATTGCAAGCATACTTCTATGCAATTAATCACAAAGTTCCTATCAGATACATCCAGGAATCTAGAAGAAAAATCAAGAATCAAATGGTTGAAATATTTTGCAAAAATAAGTAAATTATTCATTACAACAGAGACTGGAAAATTAAGTATTTCTCTTTTTTGGTTGGGTTGTTTTGTTAGAAAGATACAGCATAGTTTAAGGAACTGCAGTTCATGAAGCCTTTTATCTGAAAGTGTGATTAAACTGATCATTAAAAATTGAGTAAAACACCCAGTTTACCACACAGTACGATTAATCAACATGGCTAATAAAAAGTCATTAATGTATTACAGTTGTTGGAGCATAGAAGATAAAAGACGACTACTTTTTTATCCCATCAAAAGTTTACACAAGATCCTTCAGAAGAGATTACTGCAAGAAAGTGACCATTGTGTTACGTTCAGAACTGAATCAGGAAGGTGCTCAAATGATGAAAAATGAAGCACAGGAATTATAATTTGGCTCCATTTTCAGGCTGCAAAGGTTTAAAGGCTTCAGGCTTCTCTAGTAGGCTCTGTGTAGTTCAGTTCTTTGTTACAATTTTGAAAGCTCAATATAATAATCACTGGGTTTATCTATTATGGTTGAAAGCTTTATCAGGACATCATGCCCCTTGCCTCCAGCAGATCACACAATTGTAGTATCTGCAGTTTCTATTCCTTTTTCTTTCAATTAAAGTTTGGTAAATAAAAGGTAAAGGAAACTGCTGCTTGATAACCTAGTTGTGTTTGGACAGTACTCTGTACTGCAGAAATACAGATAGAGGTTGCAAAGCAAGCATGGCCCGGGTCATAGAAAATAAGCTTTCTCACGGGAGGAATTATCATTAGTTTTTGATTGAATAATACATCAGCAAATCTGGTTATATTTCACATGTTATTATGACTGTATTAGAGCTGTCAGTCTAGTTTTCAGCTGAGGAGATATTTGAGCTTATTAGCAGTAGAAATATGAAAAGGTTTCCCAAAAGGTATTCTCAGTGTGTCAGCTGGCTAAGAAAGTCTGTATCATGGAAGAAAAAAACCCAACACCACAATAAGTTTCTGCGTGATATAGTAAAGCTAATTCTGTGTCAGTGTACATTGATTCCTGGACTTTCCCACCATGCCGTACATACTAGAGCAGATGGTACATAAATACCTCCAAGGGAGGGTGAAGCCTCTTAGACAAGGAACTGCAATGGTAGGAAAGGAAGTTTTCAGCTTTGTTAATATTATAAACCAGTACAACTCACTAACTCACTGAAGCCTCATCCTTCTTGCCTGTGGAGCCTCCCTACTTGTTGCATTAGCACCTATTTTGTAAGGCTGCACAGCAAACCATGGCACAAACCTAGGTTACCTTTTGTTTATTATTTTTTTTGGGGTCATGTTGCCACAAGAGACAAAAGGCAGGAGTAAGCATCCATAGTTTATTTCAGTTACTGTGCCAGGTTACCCCAAGTTAAAATATTTGTAAAGCTACGGTTACAAGGACAATGTTCTGGCTAATTACTGCATTTTAGGTGGGTTTCAGGAGTGTCAGAAGTGTTTAAAGAAATCAATTTGGTAACAAAAAAGTTGAGTATTCTTAGGTTCCTGCTTGCTCAGAGGAGACTGTTTAACAGTACTTACCGATTTCAAAACAAAACAAAACAAAACAACCAACCCTTTTTCCTCTTTTTTTTTCCCCATAAGCACTTATTACCTAGGTCTCATCCCATATACGCAGCAGAACAGTCACAGATCTGCAAACGTACCTGTGCTATGAAGTCTCTAACTTCTGTTGTTTTGCATTTCAAATAGGAAAGTTAAAAAATGCAAGAAGAGAAAACAGGGAATCAAAAAGTGAGGAAAATATACAGCTGTTCAAAACCTCCAACTGTTACTCTAAAAATTACTTGTTTAATTTTCTGGAATAATCTGTTTTTCTTAATCCATAGGATGAGAACATCTGACACCTTCTCTGCTTGAATTAACTTTTTTCTTCCAGTCTAATGCTGTTACAAGCAAAAAGCCTGTATTTGATACAGCCTTAGCATTCAAAAAAACCTCTTCTTAGTCAAGCATCTTTTTTCAGAAGTTGGTGCAAGAGGAAAAGGACAACAACCAGTCATGGCCATACTCTCAAAGACAGTAAAGAGATCGTTTTAGGTTTGCATTAATTTCTACCCTTGTAGCAAACACTCGACTCACAGATTAGTGCAATTAGGACTTAGTTGCCAGGCTACACCTGACCTAGAGCAAGCTCAATCAGAGTATTAGATGCTAGATGTACCATGCACTACATTTACAGTTTTAATTTGCAATAGATAACTCCACATTGAATTCCAGTCACAGAAAAAAGAAATAAGCCTTCATCCTGACAATTCCTCCCTTCCCTCAAACACAGACACATAAACCATGAAGAAGAGGGGAATACAGCTTTTCCAGAGTTGCTTTCTTTGCTTGTATGCTGATTTTAATACCTGAATATTGACAAAAGATTCAGACAAGTGTTTCAGTGCCATTGTCTTTATCTGAAAGAAGTTGAGTACCTTTAATTTGTAGTCATATTCTTGTTTGCTAACAGCAAACAAAATACATGATTAAAGCTGTAATCTGGTACTAATAATATTAGTCCCTTGCTGTTTGATCCATAATGTGGACTTTCCATATTAAGGGGGAACCTGACCTGTGTCACAGCATTTCATAAGCGGAACCTCATTCTCTACCGTACATTTGTAATCATTTCCCTTCTCGCTAATGATCCCATCACATGATAGCTGCTGCAGCCTTATCTTCCCCACGACTTGAAAGCTGATCCTTCTCCAACAGAAAAGCAGCACAAACCCTGGAAATAGGGCGGTTTCTGTCCAGAGAGTATAGAGGCACAGCACAGGAGTGCAGCCAGTTGACAGGGCTCCTCATAGACAGTCTCAAAGCAATCAGGACACACAGCTTTGCCTGATTGACAGCCCAGAGGCGGGGCAACTTCCAAAGGTCAAAGGCTGAGAGTGGAATTTGCCAGAATCAACATGATAGTAACACTTGCAATTCATAGAATCATAGAATGGTTTGAGTCAGAAGGGACCTTAAAGATCATCTAATTCCAACGCCCCTGCCATGGCAGGGACACTAGGCCAAGTTGTTCAAAGACTCATCCAGCCTGGTCCTAAACACTTCCAGGGATGAGGCACCCACAACTTCTCTTGGCAACCCATTCCAGTGTCTCACCATCCTCATAGTAAAGAATTTCTTCCTAATGTCCAATCTAAATCTACCCTGATCTAGTTTAAAACCATTGCCCCTCATTCTATCACCACATGCCCTTATAAAACATCCCTCTCCAGCTTTCCTGTAGGTCCCTTCAGGTACTGGAAGGTCACTGGAAGGTCTCCCCAGAGCAAGGGCATTACAAAATCATGCTTGCTGTTATTCCACTGTGATCTATGACATTAGGCCTACGCTCTGGGCACAGTGGTTAGAGAAAGAGTCTATGCAGGAATTTTATTTAGTAGGGTGTAGTATCAGTCCTGAACATAACATGGCAAATATCCCTATTTTTCCAGTTGCATTCTGTGTAGAAAGTGAATACTGCAAGCGAGCTACAAATATGAAGGTCACAGATTTCAGTGACAATTTTCTATTAAAACCATTTCTGAGTGTTCAGTATTTTACATAAATTAAATTTTGTTAGCACATATCTGAGATAACAAGAAAGCATTTCAGCTTCTGTTGAAAAAAAGTGTTACAGCTATAGAGGAAAAAAATTCAAAACACTTGGAGCTTGAAAGGACTTTTTAGAGAGGATTATTTTAATGAAAGTTTCCATCAGTTACAAAGAGTTTATTCTACACTTATTGTCAAGTGAGGCCACTGCCCAAACGGATGACAGAGACTTAGGAAATCCAGTCTTCTTCCTTTGTGTGCAATGAAAACTAAAGGATAATGAAAACTCTGCTTTTCAAGGTCTGGCAAATGTATATGTGGCCTATTAATAACAAATTGACTTTCAGAACTTATAGTAAAGCTGCATTGATTCAGTGCTAGATGAGATGAAACACAAATAGACAGGGCTATCCTGTGGCAGAAATAGTGCCTTGCCCAAGACTCTGGATTGATTGTATTGTTATGAAATTCTGTTAATGGAGAGGAAACAAGAAAGGTGGCCCAAAGTTACCTCCAACCCATCCTATGCAATGTAAAGGGACAGCCTTAAATTAGGTTTCACATGTCTTTCCCACACTGCAAGAAAAAGCAAAACACCAAAACGAGGAGCAGTGTATCAGAAACATGCCATGACAGGCTGAAGAGAAGGGAGGAGAGAAAAATTCAGCTATGCAGTCCTCTCAAGTCCTTGTGAAGATTTCATTTCTCATCTTCTCCCACTCTTCCCATCCTGCTATAATGTCAGACTCTACTTAACACATAGTCATTTAACTTCCTTCACATCCTCCCTGAATGCCTTAGGTCTTAAGAGGTTGTGTGTTACAACCTGATGCAAGGATGGGATCTCAAACCCCTGAGCTAGTACCAGGTGAGTGTAATGTCAGGACCCACACACACACACAAAAAAACAACTATCACCAGGTCTTTGAATCCAGTATTTAACTGTTTAATAGTTCTGAGTCTAGATACTACTTCTACATCCACATAATGAAGCACATCACATTTTGTACCATCTAGTACTAATTAAGGGTGAGATTCAGATCATTTGACTTCCACTTCAGTTGGGACTTGAGTTAAATCTGTGTGCTCAAACCTGAGGGATTGAGACTGCCTTCTCTCCAGCACCACTTAAATTCTGAATCAAGGCTGTCAGAACCCTATGTCATCCAGGCTAGGTGATGTAACTTGTTTTGGGATAAAGAACAAAATAAAATATATCTTTTGAGCCTCCCCAAAGTATGATCTTCCTTTCTCAACTGGAGAAGAACCATGATGCCTCTAGTGGGACTGGGTTCCGGAACAGTAGAAAGCACTACTGCCCAGGTTCCTACTGCTCTAAACTTCAACCTGTACCCTCATGTTGGACAAATTACTCTCTAGATCCTAAACACTGACGCTCATTTTCAGAACTGTAGCAGTCTGAACAGCCAGTGTAGCTTATATTTTAGTTTTTCACATAAGACAAATAAGTAAAGTGCCTGTATTTTACCTGAGTCTCCAGACAGCTGGCTCTCACATGTGTACTGAGGCCACACCTAAATTCAGATGCACAAATCATACTGTTTTTGGGAATAAGAGTACTCACAACTACTACTAAAGGAACTGGAGCATAGAAATTCTTATTGTTCAGGTTAGAGCATGCTTGATTATATGCTGAGCCTGTTGCTTTCCAGCTTCTCCATATTACTCCCAAAAGGTCACTTCATTTGCATGCATGGCATGTTGCACTGAATAGGAAAGCCACTTTCAGCTATGAGAATTCCAGAGTTTCAGTAACAATACCATAAATGCAGATGAATCCCTAACAGGGACAGGAACATAACCTAGTTTTACTCAACTGATTCTCTAAATTTGCACTCAGTTCCACCTACCGATCAGAAAAGTGTCTTAAAGCAACAGTATTGGCCAAAGGAGCATACAAACTGCAAGGTGTGAGCCTATCCTTTGGTTTTCCCCAGAGACAAAAGCAGTCTTTACAAAAGCCTCTTCAGTTTTTTTCCCAAGATGACAAATGCATTCCATCTCTATCTGTCAGCAAACCATCCTCCTTCTTAGCTGTCACACTCAGAGGAGTCGGAACCACACACATACTCTTGACATTTGGCACACAGAGATGGGTCTAATGTTATTTGTCCGCATGCTTTCAGCGCATCCCCTGTCACAGGAAGTATAATGTACAGATTTATATGCACTTAAATTGTATTCTCTCTCTAGTATTAGGGAAATACTCAATTTGCTCTCTCTATATTTGGCTGTATTTCAGCTTCCTCAGAACTACTTAAAAACTCTTCCAAGTGAGAGACAAAAAATAGGAAAATGAAGGTGTTTCACTTGGGGCCAGAGGTCTAGAGACACCAGAGCTCATCCTTACCAGCTACTTTGAATGCCTAATTGAGGCACCACCCCAAGGACATGAGTTTCAGCTTCTGCTACAGAAGTCAGCAGTGTACAAAAAGGAACGTGACATCGCCACAGCATTGTAAAGCATGGATGTGTAAATTATCATTTAAATCTCCAGATACAGACACAAATACCCCACACCTGATTTGTCCATGGCAATACAGTAGGATATTTCTTTCATTAAATAAGCATTTTTCTGTCTACAGACTTAGAGATCTGTCACCTCTCTTACCAACTGCACCTGAATTAGATGAACTGGTGGCTCATCCTTTACCAGTGCTCCTGAATTTGAATTCTACTTTGAAAACAGTTTCTCTGCATCCCCCCTCCTGTCCCCCTCTCCCTCTCTGATCTGCAGGAAGCAAAGCATTGCCTGGGTAAAATGAGAGCAGCTGAGGCAAAGTTTATTTACACTAGGTTCATAAATGTGGATTTAGAAGCAGCCTGAAGCTCCTCCTACAATTGTTATGGAAAGAAAACATCAGAGAGCAAGGAACGGAACAGTTACCTGGATATTAAATGTTCTCCCCGCCCCCCCCCAATACTAGAGATAAAAGATGACAGCCAGTACTTGTGTTAAAAAACAAACAATAAAAAGGAAAGTGTGTGAGAAAACTCTGGGTCTCCAAACCATAGGCAGCAGTGGCCAACAGCAAGTAACTGACAACCAGTGCTGCCTTGAGCAACAGCAAGCACTGACTGGCAAGCAAAATCAGAGGCCGACCCCTAAGGCAAGCTTTAAGGTAAGTGAAAAATTCCAAGTGCTTAAAGGCTGGAAAGGGAAGAAAACCACACAAAATATGAAAGGAGGAATCAGACTCCCTGTACAGACTTCCTTGAAGTCAAGAAATATTTCGTTTTTTTCTTTCCTCCACCTTATTACCTAAAGAGAACCTAACGAGTTAAAAAACACCACCTTTTTAAACAATTAAAAGCTCCCAATTTTAATAATTATTTTCCTCTGACTTTTTAAAGCATCAGCTTCATGATGAGATGTCATCCAAATCATGCCTAAAACATCATCCCCGGACAGGACTGCAAAACCATCATGGTGTATTACATTGCTACAAACCTGACCTAATTTATATAGCCTGCATACAAATATTAGATTTAAAGCAGCGTGTCTGTGCGTTTTATATTTATATATATTTCATGTGGCTAATAAGACCGATTATTCATGTTTCCTATGATTATTCATATGAGGATCCTCAGCGGTCACAGCTATTAGTAACAGAAGCAGAACAAGAACAAGTTAGGAAAACATTTAAAATTTTGATGAGATTCTTTGTGACTATGCACTGCCATGAGTTAACTACAACTGAGACTAATCAGCCAACAGTTCATTTGCAAGAATGACAATAATGCTTTCAAAACAGTATTAGCTGAAGAGAGTAGTCCTGTCCCCACTGCAAGCACTGTAATGGAGGCAAAATGACAGAAGAGATGCCGTGTTTAACAGATTGTCCCCTTTAGGCACTGTGCTGCTGAAAGGGTGTGCTTGTACAGAGTGGCAGTGGTCCAAGGCTCATCAGATAAACACCAAATGTATTTACGCATCTATATACGCACTATTGTACACAACGAAACTGAGACAACGGAACAGAAAGGGGGCGTTGCTTTTCTGAGTGTTAGCTGTGCAATTGATAAATTTGAAATGAAGACGACACAACCTTATCCTGACTATTAACACGTATGAAAACAACTGAAAAGCCACAGTGTTAGTGTTAAGTGAAACTGCAATAACCTACTTGAAGTCAGACTCTCACTGCAGCAATATTAAAAATAAAATATTAATGTTAATTAAATATTGATGAATATTACAATTAATCAAGCCTTAAATATTAAGAATAAATACTATTATACATCTTCAAACACCTGTTTACCCACTGACTGTGAACATTAATCGATGCATGTATCAGCTCTCTCAAGAAAAGGAAACACCCTTCCACTCCTTACTGTCTTCTACTGTTATTTCTATAAAATGCCTCAGAACTGGGGAATTTATTTCACACAAAGTCAATTAAGAGCTTAGTTAGAGAGAAAAAAGACTGCCAAGGTTGATAAATCCCGCAACACTCTCAAAACATAGCGCGACTCCCACTGAACTATTCTGATAATTCATTCCATAGTCCAGGGAGGTGCATGCACACCATCATCATCCTGCTTCTTACAAGTTCAGCTCCAGCCTTTATAACCCCCAAATTAAGGTGGCAAAATACTGAGGGGGCAGTAAGTTCTTCAGCTGGATTGTGGATCATTCAGGGCTTTTAGGACTCAGGACCTGATCCTGAAATTCATCTAGATACTCAAACAAAAGGCTGTACAGCCCTGTTGCAGCATCCTCACATAGCTTGGAAAAACTGTAATTTCCTAACATTTCAGATTAGTTTAAAGAGGAATTCCAAGAACTAACGCCCGTGACAGCAGAGAGTACCATGATCTGGCTTATCTCTGGGAAGTGGTCACCAGGCTCAAGGACAGCTGAAGATGAAAAATATGTTCCTGAACACTTCTGTAATTATGCAAACATCCAGGGAAAAAGTGGTAATACTGTAGAAACTAATTAATTTCAGCAAGACATATTGGTAAGAGAAGTCCCTCAATCAATCTGCGTTAGGTATCATTACCCTTGAATTTTTTGTAGTTAAGCACTGCTGTCATGTTAGCAGTACGAATTTAGCTGATAAAGCGACTCTGTGTATGAGAGCAGCTCTCAGCTATGGAAGTGAAGAAGTACAACAGCGAGGATCAGACCTACTCGTGGCACTTTACACTGCTGGTCATATAATTTCTATCTTTCTTAGGTGGAGAAAAATATTTGGGGCTATCCTTCCAAGTGTTGACTCCAAACAGCAGAGTATTAGGGGAATGACTCTTTCAGCATAGCATGCACAGAAGCATATATGCATAGATACAATAAATATTTTGGGGGAGGGTGGAAACTAACACATGGGTCCCAAGGGGACCTAAACAACCTGAGATCCCCGTGGTTCCTACCCAGATTTGAGGCCCACGGAGAAATGTGTGAAGTTTAGATCCCACTTCAGCAGAAATAAGATTTCCAGATAAGTTTGTCAAGTATAACACGCAGGACACGTCTGCTTGCATGGGAAAGAATACAGGAACATAAAAAGCCATGAGGTCAGTGTAAGTGGGGGTCATCTGGACCAACTGGATACAGAAGGGTGCAGTTTTTCCTGCTAGCTAAAGACAGGCTTTTGGAAAGCACAGGAGACTCATAGGAATTAAGTCACAACACCTAATTCTAACCTAGAAGTCCAGCCTCCTGTACCTCTTTTACAGAAAAATGGACAGAGCCCTTGATTCAGGGCTGGGAATAACCTCTGCATCTCCACTAGGTATACTGAATAGTGGCAAGGTTAAAGTCAGCATTTGGTAGTAGTGCCTGTTCCACAATGATAGAAATATTCCTCCTTCCTTGGTAGAAGAAGCTACAACTCATCTATTTCAATGTTAGTATTTCCTTCTTGTGAGAAAATTCAGGTTTGCATGGAGCTAGTTCAGCTTCAACTTCCAGGTTCCTTTGTTCATAAAGCTGAAAAATTCCTTGCTTTGAGATAGTTTTTTAAAGGCAAGAATTTGTAAATGATCATCAACTAATCAGGCAAATTTCTGTTCTCTAAGTTTACTCAACTGAATTCTCGAGGCTTCAGAGTATAAAAGTTTTAGTTTTTTTTTTCCCCTCCAGAAAATTCCACTCCTGAAAAATTCCACAGGCCTCTTTTTTGAGCTCTCTCCTTTATTTATACTTCATCATTACATGGAAATATCAAGGCCCTGGATACGATATTTTAGTACCACAGTATTTCAGCATCACACTGACAGTCAAGCTGAACAAGCTTCTTAAATTGCCCCTTGGTTCTCCTTCCAATTACTACCCCAAAGAGTTTTGTATTTGTAACTCTGCAATCTGTGCTCATATTACCTTCCATGGTGCAGCATTAAACCCACTATTTGTTGTACCACAAGAGCTCAGCTCTGCAGTTCACATACGACTATCATGCTGGAATACTGATTCAACTTCATTAGGTACTAATAACCCACCAATTCTGGACACCCTGGCAAGCAGTAGGACTGCAGAGAGTACTTAATAACTGAAAATTTTGCATCACCCAAATGCTTAAAAAAACCCAACAAAACGACTGAAAAGCTTTGATTCTATAGGATTCTTAACATAACTTTCACACAGAGCTAAAAATCACCTCAATTATCAACTCTAAATGAGGATTTAAGAGACAGGTTTCTTAAAAGTATTATATATAGTCTGTATGTTATACAGAGTATGAAAAAAAAGAGAAAAGTACCAAATAAAACGCTTTAGAAAAATATACATATACAATATCCACAGGTTAGCTTAGCTATGCCATAATACTTTCCAGATAATTAAGAAGCTATCTGTCCATCACAGGAAGATTCAGACCAGCTTTTCATGACATTTTGATGCCTCATTTACACTGTCCACCCTTTCCCAGCAGAACTACATCAGTACTGATAAATCAAGAAAATTCCTTACTCTAGGTGAGGTATATACAAAGAAAAGGGACTGGATTTCTCTCACCTAGCTACAGACATTCAAAGACTACAATGCCAAAGTCTAAACTCCATCTATAGTTAGCACTGAGAGAGAGAATTTTGCAAGGCAGAATTGATCTCCCCTAACGAAGGATAGAGAAAATTGTCTTTTCCCCTTAACTCTTAACAAGAGACTCTTAAGGAGACGTAGAGATGCTCAACCTTTGTATGCTCATACAGGTTAAATGAGAGGAATGTCACACCCAGACCTTATGGTCATTGTGAGTGAAGCACAATAAACTAAAAAGGATTTTCTTCCACCAGCAGAGCTGCTCTGCTGGGAAAAGCCGACATGTGAGCGCAGCATTGCTGAGGCTGATGAATTTTTTCTGCCCTAAGCAGAGGGCAGGAGCAGGTCTTCATCTCTCATTATTTGTTCTCTCATAATTTGTTCATACAATTCCCAAGCTCTGTGTATCATTATTTTAATTGGGAATGGCAAACTAATGGGCTGAACATTCTTTGATGGTCAGAGTGCTGCATAAAGAGATGCACAGAGTAAAAATAATTGATTCAAAGGAGTTTTATCTTCCAGTCTCTAAGACAAAAAAATGGAAAAAAAAATATATTGACAACATTCTTAGAGCAATTTTGAATGATTCTACTTAGGTATCAAATTTATTTAAAATTGGGAACTGAAAGCTTTCTATCTTATCATGTAACTTTGCTAGATTGGAAACGTCTTCCTGTCAAATCCTCTAAAGACACGTGTCTACCAGCAGACCTCTGATGCTATTATTGTTGAAATTGTACCCAAACTGGCAATCTTGATTTGCTACTGTACATCGACCTCTGCATGAACCAACACGTGTGTACACACATATCTGCGTGAAAGTGCGTACAAAAACCCAGTGAAAAATAAACAGAAATCTTTCTGCAATCTGAGCTCAATTTTTTCAGCTTGCTTTCTGGAAACAGAGAAAGTAGGTCAGCACATATCCCAAAATAGCACATCAGCACTAAGAGAAGTAGTAGGATATCTGTACCTTCGGACTTATTAGCCCATTTCTCTGTAGGGGGTATTATAGAATGAAAGCCTTTCTCCTGTTCTACAATATGGAGGAACACATACAAAAAAAAATAAAAGGAAAACTTATACTTAAAAAAGCCCTGGAATCAGCCCCATATACAGAGAAGTTGTTATCTGTTTTAATCAATGCAAAATAGCACTGAGTGGAACCATTTAAGCTTTTTTTTTTCTTCTAAATATAAGCAAGGGAAAAGCCCAGAAGGTTAAAATGTGTTTAAAATGTTGTACTGGATCTGTATGATATTTACTTTGCAAGTAACAACCTACTGTCTGTGATTTTTTTCTTCATCTTGTGATTTCTTTTTTTAAAGTATTTGCTGTTTCAATAAGAACTGCTGCCTATTTTTGTGCTATGCACACTCCTAAATGAAAAATATTTTCTTTAATACCAGATGCAGTCTCCCACTTTTTAGTTTTATTACCCCTCCTCCCCCCCTTTTTAAGGAAGTAAAGAAGTACGAGCAAAACCCAAATTATTTAAATGCTCACACATCTTATAGCTGTAAAGATTAATATTGGGATTGCTATTGACAAACTCCTTTCATGAACTATTACAGCATCTTAACCTGAAAACAAAACGCATTCTTAGGTAATATCAAATGATGTTTCTCAGCCCTAAAATGTTATTACCTCATTCAAATCAACATCAGTACTGTTGGCCACAACATGATGAATGATGCTGTTTCCCATGACAGACTCACTTGATATTTTTAATTAGGAAAAAATTATATTGCCTCCCCCAAATTCCAAGTGTCAGTCTTCATTTGGATCTTCACACCGGACTAAAAGGACTGTTTGAAAGGTACTGAACATGAGCAGTATGACCTTTTAAGTTCAGTGAATTTTATGCAAGCATCAGGAAACCCTAAGAATAACAAAAGAAATATATTTTTAGTTCTTCCTTTTTTTTTTTTCCTCTTGTTTTATTTTTTAAGCCACTGGTCTGTTCATGCTCCATCTCAACTCTTGGACACGTAGCTCTCATTTATTCCTCTGTACATGTCCAACATGTTTAAATATCTCATCCACCAGCCTGTAAAGTACTATAATCCATGTATATATGTTTAGGCAATTATAGAGTTGGACTCTTCCACATAGCCAGGCTTAAGTCTCTCCAAAAATGAAGATGGAAATGGAGAGTAACTTCTTGAACCTACGGCTGCTGGGATCTGCACTGTTCTTTGACGGTCAATGAACCGATGTTTGCTCTCAGTAAAAATAAGGACCTTCACAGGTAACACAGGATTCACAATTAAGTGAGATTATAAATTATAGAGCTTCTCAAACTCTGAAATATTAAGTCAAAGCACTAAAATAAATATAAAATGGTTGAGTTTTTATGTCCTGTGATGCCACCTCCTTGCAAAATTTTAAAACTCTAGCAAAGCTAGCAAAGAAAGTACATAATTAAACACGTTCAGTTGCATTCCTAGATTACTGCCAGATAGCTTGTCACATGCCTTGGTGGTTCTAAAGTGACAGTTTTAATTCATTAGTTCCAAAAGGCAAAGACACAGTACTGACAGAGTTCAATTCAGAGCTGGTCAAATACCCTACAAAACTATCATCAGATCAAATCAATTTATAATGCAGCATTAAAATAAAGAGGAGGAAATAGGGTTGTTATGTTTATGAGTAGCAACAGACACAATCTCCCCTAGCATTCTCTTGCTGGTGTCAGCAACATCATCCTCCAAAACCTGAGAGAACCTATGGAAAGGCAGTAAGTCCCACATTCATCAGACTTTAGTGCTACTAATTTTTCTAAGCCACCAGTATAATTAAAAAGCAACACTGTTATAGTTAAATGGAACTAAATCATACCCTCCATGCCCTGGGATTTTTTCTAAATTGTAAAAGACAGTAAGTTTCACAAGAGCACATCATGTCAGTTGGTCTCATCTCCCTTTTAGAAAATAAAAGCCCATGAATATGTTTGCATATTCATGTAATTCCAGCTCTGAGTTCAAGGACATTTACGAGACACCTGCTAATATGCCAAATTTGTATTCACTGGAGTGGGAAGCCTGCTACCATGAGATACTGTTTTCACTCAGAAGCTATTAGCTTAACTGCTGAGAGGTTTTATCTTCTTTAACTGCTTTGTGAAGGAGAAGCACTAGTATAATCACTTGTTTCAAGGCACAGTAAAAGAGGTAAACTGGTCTAGAAGTGGTGAAATCTAGTATTTTCCGAGTTTGCTTAAACAGGGCATAGGAGGTCCTAGAATTACAGTTGTGAGGTAGTCTAGGAAACGGCTCTCATTTCCCAGCTTAGAGCTTGTAATTACATATAGTTGTACTTTTCCAGACCAGAGTCATCACACATTCCCTCCTGGCTCACGTGGTGCAACAATACGTGCTCAATCTTGTGTCTAGAGCACCAGTGGTTGTGCTCTAGACTCCTGTGGCTTCATTATTTTATAGGTTAGATGGCTCCCTTACACCCTTTAGTGACTGACATGGGAATTTCAGCATGTACACCCTGTTGAAATCACACACACTGCTTCAGAGATGTGTCCTGGAGACCTACTACAAGTCAAAATGAACTCACAAGCTCAGCCATACAGAGCCCTTTTTCAGGTCAGCATTTGTGTACACAGCCCTGCTGCACAAAACACCTCACCTCCAGGCGATAAAAATCACCATCTTCATAATGGTCACATAGGTCTAGAATATCTATCACACATTTATAGATCTCTGTGCTCTACAGAATAGCTACATCCTTCTACTTGTTTTGATCTGCATTGTCTTGGGAAAAAAAAAAAAAAAAGACTACATCAAAATAAAATAGTCACTGAATAATAAATGGTATTGTAGTAATTGCCCAACGAACTGAAAGCCATCATCCAAAAATCTAGAAAAGCTGCTAACAGAAAAGTCTGTATTTAAGCAATCAACAAAGAGCATAAAAATAACTACTCGGACTGAAAAGTCTGTGGGCCTGTCAAGAGACATTATAGTACTGGTCTTTAAAAACAAAAGAAAATATTTCACCCTTCAGTGGAGTGGAATTGGGAGCACTATGGCAGCCAGTCCTCCAGGAGAAATACTGCTAATGATAGAATTTTCTGTGGCTTACAGCTGATTACAAGGCAAAAAATTAATTGACTCCAACAAATCTTATTTTCATGACAGAAGGACCAACTACAGCTTAATAATGACAGGTTACAACCCATGCAACCTGTTTTAGCAGGAAAAAAAGGTTTTGATTTGTTCAAGAGAAGGACACTGATGAATTCCTACCCATGTTGCTGTTTTCCCCCTGGCTCCTTGAGATATAAATGCCTGGTAGCAATTGCAGCTATTTCAGATACTTACTTAGTGCACATGCAAAACACTTATACATCTGTTTTCAAACATGTATCAGTATTTACAACCCCAAATATAGCCAACTATCTTCTATAAGGAATTTTAGTCCCAGGAAGGCTTCATCTAAACACTTACACTGTATCAGATTAGTTCAAACCCTCAAGTTTCTCCAGCTCCTGGTAATGGTTTACCAGCTTTCACTAAGAGTCAATAAATACTTGTAGTAAACTATGTGCACAGTATCATGTTACATGTGATGGTCTTAATATAGCTTTGTAATTCACATTTAAAGTGAGGCCATAAGGAACAAATAGCTGTCATTGCCAAATATGCAAATTCATGCACATGATCCTTTTCAATAAGTACTACATATTCACAAGCTCCCAAATTCCAATATGTGTGTTCTGTATTTTTCACCTATGCAAAAGACTTTTAACTATTTACTAAAAAAAAGGATAATTCTTGCCATTTATTCAATAAAGAAGTGCATTCATACCTAAAATTCACTAACACCTCATGAAAATCCTTAATGACTATATAATTAATGCAAGGCCTTACCTTTCCATGAAAGGACAGTTTCCAGTAGCGATCTCTCCTAATGCTTTAATTTTCCAATGTAATTTTCATCAAGAGTTTTCTAGTTCAGGCAGAGATGGGTTAACTGCAAGCAGTCTGGATACTATCTTGCTTGCTTCCTGGAGATCACTGTTTTGCATTGTGAGCCATCGCAACTACCTAGGGAAAACAACAGTCAACCTTCAGTCACCTGGACAACATGATATATTACTGCTCCCAGATTAAACAAAAGATTAAACAAACTCAAGTCTTAAAGCGTGACCTTAAAAACTGCATCTATCTACCCAACATTTCCTAATAAATACTGGTAAAAGAATTATTGCATTTCTTACCAGGAATTCATGCTCTTGGACAGAGGCATAAAACAAGTGGGAAAATGTTATATACAAATGTTGCACATTTTTTAAATTACAACTTGTCTTTACACTGACAATATGAACTTTTATTTTTTTGTGTTGCAATTCCTTCAGCAGAAGTAAATAGAGTCATACCTCTGGAAAAGAAAAGCACTGAGAGTAAGAATCTGCTTTTATTATTTGGGTATAATTTTCAAGGTACTTATTAAAACAGGAGACATTATATTTCTATTCAATGCATCTTACAGCAGCCAGTTTTTTAATTCAATCTACAAAAACTTATTCACCCATAACCATTACTTGAGAAAGTCTCTGCACATTATTTCCTCTTCTGCTGTATGAAAGCAGCACAAAGCCAGCATTGCTACATTTTCTCACCTAGCCTGCCTGAAATCTCAGCCCCACAAAATACCAGCACAGAGGTGGCTTTTGGATTGTAGGACTATTCTGACTGTACATGGGGTTTATGCCCTGTATTCCCTGCTCATGGCACCAAAGGAGCATGAAGCTGTCTCTGGTGCAACAGGCTGATCATATGATGCCACATTACTGTCAGTTTTTGTTCTAGGTTTTAATGACAGTTCAAAAGGTGTTGATGGAAAAGAAGCTGAGAGTTTTTAGCAGATCTCAACATGCACAAAGGCTGCAAAGCCGACTGCCACCTGCACCTTGTCTGTGCTCAAAACCTGTGGCAGCAGACATGGGTATTGCACTCTGGAGAACGCTGTCCCATGATAGATATGCCCAGAGGCACATAATCTTGGATTATCAAATCTAACTTGAATTTTGCTACTGTGAGGACAGTTTGAATGTTCTCTGAGAACTCAGGGAGAGATGATGCTACACAGATCTGTGACATTAGTAATACACCTTGTTTGATAATGTGAATATAAGATGCAGTTGCTCAGACACCTGTCCAAACAAAGCACGGAATACCTCCAAGGACAAAGTCACAACCTGTCTGGACAATCAGAGTGTTGTCAGAGCAGCCTCTTGAACAGCGTATCTCAATCCAAATATTCCAGAGCCACAGCAGCAAGCAGGATGGTCCAACTCCAACAATGTTACTTGACCTGTACACCCGCATGAAATGTTTGACATGGCACTGCATTAAGAGATCTACTGAGTCAATATCAGCATATGATACTCAGTTTTCTGCTATCTCATAAGGTGGTGTTTTACAGGCCCGTCTTTCCCTCAAGAACAGGAACAATCCTCACCACTTCACCATGTATTATTATAAGGCATGTACATTTTATTTCTCTCTCTTCAGTGCCTTTTTCCTTCTGGCTAGACCTTTGCAGATGTTTTCATTAAACCACAATTTTAGTTGTGCTCACACTTTAAAAAGCACTACTGGAAGTCTGAATAATTCTCTTGCATGTTCATGAAAAAATTCAGGTTTCCTGAACATTACAAGAACTATCAAACTGTGGCATCTGAGTCAAAAGTCACTGACATAGACAAGGCAGTTATGGCTCACATCTGCTCCTTCAAACTTCCTGCCAGTTTGGGAATCTTTTTATATGCTATATTCCAGATGCATTTTGAAGATAAGACCCCATTGTTTAGATGCTTTTGGAAAATGAAAAGTGACAGACAGTAGATGTGACAAGTTCCTAAAACCACTCTAGTTCCTCATCGCCCTGCTGAGAAGCTGTTCATGCCTGTGAGACGCTGTCAGAGGCATAAAAAATTTTTGGACAAAGACAGTTTTTCAAGTTTTAAACTGAAAGAAAATCCCAATAACATGGAATACTTTAGGTATTCATCATCAGTACAGCAGAGTGGATTTAGTCCATCACAACTGCACAGCAATGAGAGACTGCATCTCAAATGCAATCGTCTAGTTTTGCATATCCGTGTGATAAATTGCACTTTCCCATCTCTGGTCGCCTGAAGTCATTAGCCTTCACTTTGGGGGGAGGAGGAGGGTCAGGAAGAGAGGAAGGGAGTGCTTTCCATAACAGACTCTCAGGCAACACTGTAAATACTGACTTTCATGGACATTACTTCAAACAAAGAGCAGGGGCAAGCTGAATCAAGCAGGCTCCAGCCAAATGTTACCACCATGTGCAGACAGACCACCTTTTCAATCCAATATATAAAGGGCACAGTCTCCTCTACAACAAGAACAGAAACCAGACCCTGAACAAGATAAAAATGAGGAACTTGAAATACAGTATGGATATAATTTAACTGTGAAGTATTGCAAAATGATTTGTCATAGGCTAACTTTTTATTCATCTTTCTTGAGACATTTCTTGGTAAGTATTTTATTTCTACACAGGTATTATTTACAGCAAGCCATGACTTTCATAGATCTATGCTGTGTTACATCAGTCTCAAAATATGGGCAAAACAACATGTATAAGTCACGGGAATCATTTGCACTTCCACTGTGCCCAACATTTTCTTCTGATAAAAGCAGGATTTTCATTTGTGTGTCTTTTGAGAGGAAAATAAAATTAATTAATTCCCTAAGTAGGTACACATCGTTCTTGTAAATAATATTACTTATCAGGCATTTCTGAAACAATTTTCATAACACAAAATGATATTTAAAAGTATGAAAACTATTGCATAGCAGAAAACTGCACAAATAATGCAGTTAAGGCAAATAATGCATTAAGACATCCCAAAATAATACGGTTTGTCAAAATATACATTGTTCTCCAGAAAACAAAATAATAGCAAAGAGCTGCATCACTCCAGCACCCTCTGTTGGCCTTTCTGCATCATGTCACTTTGTGTACTCATTTTGTCCTTCAACTATGACAAAGATTTCTTTATACAAAAACATACATGAAAAGCAAAAAAAAACCAACACACCAACCTCCAAAAAAACACCTCACAACCCAGCCCTATTCATAGAAACTTGATATCTATAGCACAGTGTAGCTTAATACCAGCACACTCAGTACTGCTGGACCTGTCGTGCCTCAGCCCAGCTTTGCAGATAGTCAGAACTGATCTAACTACAAGGGCAAAATGTTCTTTACCAGTCCACTCTGTGTCTGATATACCAATAATAAATGGCATCTCGCGTGCAGCTCTGCCCAGCAGAACTTACAGCTCTACAGAAAGACCAGCTATTTTTATGGACCATCTTTCACCGTGGCAATTGAGAACTGACAATACATACATTATGTAGACTATCATCCCCCAAAAAAGTGCTTAAACCACGTCTCGTCAAGCAGGCAGATAAATAAAGTCCAGATGCCAGATACAAGGTGATCTAAATATAAACTCCATCTACTGCGCTGTGATGTACGGCCAGATGGTGCAATTTCCAGAAGCAAAGGCCCTTAGCCCAGCAAGCCCAGCAGCTGCTTCACAAAGCCAGCTCGCAGCTTTGCAAGAGCAGATGCGAAGTTGCAGTAGGGAGTGGAGAGGAAGAAGGAGGGGGAAGTGGCAGAGCTGCTCTGGAGAAGCAGGCGTATTCTCACGGTGCTGGGGGAAGTAGGGGTGGAAAGGGCTGCTTCTAAGAAAAGCCACCCAGGGGGTTATTGGGGCCGCCTTGTCCTTTCTGGCCCCTCAGTGGGTGAGAACAGCAGAAAGCAGCCTATGCCCGGCAGTGCAGCAGGAGGCAAAGGCCTACTGCCTGGGCATCTTGCACTCTTTCAGCCACCACCGCTCAAAAAAAACCACCACAGGCAAAGGAAAAGCAGGACCAAAAGAGGTCTTAATGAGCTGTCTGGCTGCTTCCACCAGCCAAATGGTCGAGTAACTGCCTACTTTATCTACCTGCAGCTAAAATCGAAAGATAATGCTGACCAGAATCCAAAGAAATGACAACAGAGCTTTTCTTAGCTGACCTTAAGTTTAATGGCAAGGAAAAATTTAGTCTCAGAAATGTCACTAGCTGTTGTAAACCTGCTTCTAACACTGCCTCTTAATTTTGCACCTTTAAGCTCTGTACAGTTTTGTACCTGCTTAGTTTTGTTTTCATAGCATCCCGTCTGCTCACCTGAAATTCACACCCACTATCTCTCCACCCTTCCAGGCTCTGCTCTCTGCTTCTTTTCTTTCCCTTCATGATACTCTCCAGCTTCACATGTTTCTCTCCTAATATTTCTGTGTTTATCAACTTTAAGACTGTGCTCATAAAAAAAAAAGATGGTCAGATAATAATCTCCAGAACATGCTGAAATGCACACAAACTTTTGCCAACCAAATTTGTAGCAGTGTTTGTCAGAAAGCATTACTACCCTATTTCAAATATTTACACACATGCTTCTACTTTGGGTAATTTCTAGTTTACCACTTAATGGGGATGGAGAAATCAGTTTGACTTGGAATATCAAGATCTGAATCTTGACTCTGTGAAGAGTCAAATATGTATTGCCCAGAACAAACCAGAAACTCTCTCATGAAATCTATACAGTTCATCTGAGGTTACTCACTAACCAGTCCAGAAGCCAAAGGTGGACGCAAACTCAATCCGCATCCCTAAACCTCAAAACTGAACAAAGCAATCGAGCATTTGCAATGCGTGATGTTATCACCCATTTTCAGAAGTTACTGTTTTGACAGTTGTTTTCAGGCATTTTTATTCTTGCTTTGTACTAGTTTCTGCTGGCAACGATTTATTTTTCTTTAGATGTTTTGCTATTTTAAACAAATTTACCGCTTCATTTTTCCCATGTTTAAAAGGTCTGGTTCCAAACAGTAAGCAGCAAGAAGTTATTTCCTTTAAGACTTGGCTGTTCATTAGATGGCTGGTTAGGGCTGCAGTAGTCTGTTCAGTAACAGGTTACTTACGCAATGAAGTTCCTCTGCCTAGCAACCCTAAGGGTGGGGTTCAAAACAACAACTGCACCAGTCACATTTTTCAACTAAAAGTGAGGGAAAAAAGAAAAGGAGATGCAGGAACAGGGAGCCCAAGTGGAAATACTGTTTTTCTTCATGAGAAATGTAACTTAGCAAGAAGAGCAAAAACAAACAACATAAAAATGAATCAAAGGCAGCTAAAACATTTCCCACTCAAAGTTGTAATTAATTCTGAGATCATAATATGATAATGACTATTAAGAGAAATAATTCATTCAGAGAACACGTTAATCCCTGCAGAGGATCATGTAAGTACTTTGCTATTCTGACACTTAACATTCCCTTTTCCCTGAAACAATCTTCACTTATACAAAGTTTTTGTTAAAAAAAAAATACTGGTAAAATAGCTGGATAATTTGAATACTTAAGAGAAATGCTCACTATTAGTATCTTTATATACAGATGTTGAACGAAAAAAAAAAAGTGAACGCAAACATTAAGATTACTGTTAACTGAGTTTCAGGAATAAAATGAACTTTACTAATTTACTAGGTTTGTGCTAGTTAAAGCAGGGAAAATTCCAAGATAAAATGTGTTATTTTGGAGATTTATAAATAAATATTCTGTGAAATAATCAAGGAAAACAGTGTTTCAAACATTTGCATTTTTTTTCCTCATTCACTAAACATATTACTTTAATGTTTGTTAAAATTATTCCATTTAATGATTTCCCCACCCCTCCCAATTTGAAAGTCTTTCCCTTCCTATACTGTATACTATAAACTGAGTAAGTACCACACTGAGAAGTAAGCTTAGTGGGGGAAGTTACCCATTTACATTCATATAGAACTTGTATTTTTCATTTTCTTTTTACGATATTTAATGCAGAGGGGAGAAACTACCTCCCAGGCAGCAAGGATGAACTCAGCCAGTCCACGTAGTGCAGTGCCATGTACCGGGAACACTTAGCTTGCTTCAGACTGGCTACGGCTGCGCAGCACAATGTAAAGCTTTTGGTTTGGGTGCTGGAACGAGTAGAGCTCTATCAGTTGCCTGTATTCACCCAACAAGCTGCACTTCTTACTTGGTTTGGCCTGGCCAGGCTTGAGCAGTCTGCAGCTCTGAACTGGGGCAAACAGCACAGAAAGCAGCGTGAACATTTGTGCACAATGGTCCAGCTCACACTGTATATACACCTCCAGTCCTCATGCTCTAAAAGACAACTATTAATAGCCTTTATTTTATACTCCAGCTCTTAGCCCAGCATACTGGTCTCTTACAGGGGAGCCTTTTGTTGAAACTGTGTTGCTTTTCACAGTAAATAAATGCACTACATGCATTTACTAAATGAAGACTCTGAGATGCATCTTTCTTGCTCTGAAAGAGATTGATAAACATACCAGCACCTGCAAAGCACCGTTTTCTGATGCATTTTATACAATCCCTGGAGTTCAACTTGCCCAATTTTTCCTTATCAAACATACATAAGGTCAAGAGTTTCTTCTACATTTACCTAACTTGTGACAAAACGTTCACCTGACCAAATGACTGTATACCCAGGTCATCTGATTACTACCAGAAAAGGCACTTCACTAATAAACTTTCTGTGTTCCTAAAAAAAATTACTTCATTCACTATTGCAAAAGAAAATGAAGTGATATAAAATAAACACCACAACTATAAAATATTGGTAAGTGAAAGCCAGGATTAACATTTTTTGCCAGCAGGGTGGCAGTTACATGGATCATTGCATCCCATCATGGCCACTGATAGCTCCGTGCTGGCTCTCCGGAGAGCTCAGCATTGATGAAAACTTTGATAATTATTATCAATAATTATTATCAATAATTACCAAGTGATTTCACTTTTCAGCTCAGTTCTTCTAACAGCACTGTCTGAAGTCAGCAGCCTGTTTTCCCAGGCAGTGTCTGCTGCTGGCAGTGATAACACCCCATGGCTGGAGTTACTGCCAGTGATGGGTGTGCAGACCAAGGCCACTGCTGGGTCTTCTCTACCACACAGGGGGTGTAAAAAAGTGAAAGACTGCACCTGGAGGGAGAAGCAGGCAGGACAGTTGACCCCAAATGGACCAACGAGGTATCCAGCCCATAGACAGCATATTCAGTATAAAGCAGAGGGATCTGGAGGGTCTACCTCTCTCTAGGGGTTCCAGGGCTCTTCTCCCCTCTTGGACCACTTTGCCAGCTTTGCTCAACTTGGCTCAGGTCCTCTTTAGGTTCCTTCCTCAGAGCATCTGAGGAGGGCTCCGTCTGTTCTGCCTTCGATCCCAATCGGTGTGTTCCTGAATCCTGTACCAGAATCCAGCTCCTAAACACAGCTCCCGTCTGCTGCTGGGCCCAGTCTGGGACTCTCCCGGTGACTGCTCCACAGCATCAGTGGTGATGGTGATGGAATTGCCAGCAAGGGGGCTGGGTTTGAAACTGGATTTGTATATATTTGTACATGTTCTATTATTATTATTTTCATGTTCATTCAAGCTGTTCTAGTTTCCTTTTCTAGTGGCTGAGTCTCTCTCCCTTTTTCCCTTTCTCTTCCTCCTTGGGGAGGGAGTGGGGTTAACAGAGCGGCCGTTACAGGTCTGAGGAGACGCCCTGTCCCTAAACCATGATATGATCACATAACCATGGCCTTGTTGTGAGTCAAAGTAATAAAGGAAAAAATACTTTATTGCTTAAAAGGTAAGGTTTTATATACATTATTAAAGAGGAAGGTGGTGGGTTGTTGTGCTTGCCACCAGCAGGACTGAGTTTCATTCTCAGAGTGGCTTGCTGTCATACCACAAGTACCTCCACTGGTGCATCAGATGTCAGTTTGGTGACTACAGCAAGAGTGGAGGCCCATTTGAACAAAAATAATATAAATAACCCTCCCATTAAAAATCTGAGTTTAATGGGAGACAAAAATCTAATATTTATTTTAGTAGGCTTCTGTGATGTGCCAGGGCTGCAACAGTTTTCAGATAGGAGCTACTACTTTTGTTTTGCTACTTTTAATTAAATTTGATCTCTAAACTTGCATTTCATTAAATAGTTTTCCTTTTTATGATCTCCCTCCACACTCTGTTTTGTTTAATCAGATACGCAAGCAACTTCAGTGACTCAGACACTGCAATTTGCAGTAAATAAACTCTGGATGAAACTCTTATGCAATCTCAGCAAAACATCCCAAACAAGATTTAGACCTGAACTTTCCCAGCTTTTCTTGCAGGCATGAGCAGGAAGAACAACTTGAAGGAGAAGCACCAAAAATGGTAGAACAGAAATCTATTCTCCAGAGACCCTTTTCCTACCGTGATCTGCATACATGTTTTTCCCCAGCTAAGTAGCTTATGGAAAACAAAACACCAATAAAAAACAAACAACCGACCAAAAACCCAAAACACCCACTGCAGCCAGCACCTTCCCTTCATGATATAAAATTAGCCATCTCTTTAATTCAGTTTAAATTCCCTTCATCTAATTAACAGGCAAATTCTGTAGTACAGCATTAGTTTTTTTTTCCATCTCAAGTAATTATTTATTATTTTAGAGAAGAAAGAGTATAAATTGTATAATAGATCTAAATAACAACCAAGCAAGGTCTCCTGTTGACTTGCAGTTGACATATCCATCTGTTATAAAGGCTTTCAGATGGAATATTTAAGACAAAAAGACTAACAGAAGGAGCATGTAAATAGCTTTTTTAATTTGGTGTATCAATTGGTTTTCTGCCCACTTACTTATTACAATATTTAATTCTGAAGAATAAAGGCAAAAAAAAATACCAATCCCAATGTGAAGTGAAAAATTTGAACTATCAGAGCTGAAGTGTCTGAATGTGAGCAATCTCCCCAATAAAAGCACAAAACCAAACTCCAGGTGCCTAAGCTCAATAATACTAGTGTCCTCAATAGTACCTTTAGTGATTGCACTTTGTAGCTGTCATGTATATGATGATCTCAAACATGAAATCAGAATCAGAACCATAAAGATTTCCAAAACAATAGATAATTTTTTTAAAAAAAAAGACCTTCAGTTGAAAAATTCTTTAAAAGATTACTTCATTTAGGAAAACTAAACAATTCAGAAAGCAGCTGTAAGGATGCTTTCATATTTGGAATCAGTATTGCTTTCATCAGTAGTACAATAAGCTACTGTTTAATCATGCTGCCAGAATTAGGTAGAGAACACTTTATTCAAAACTTAGGCTAACAAAACGAGATGAACATCTTGACTAAACATTATTTTCTCAAAGGCCTAATAGTGACCAGAGCCCTTGATGCATTCTTCTTCTCCAGTGCTCACAGGAAGACCCAGATCTGTTTATCTCTGACACTGAAGCCTCTGACAAATGTCCCTCTATTAAAGAAACAGGTGGGAAATTAACAGAATACACTTTCAAGTTTTGAGAGAGAAACTTGAGAGTATTTGCTTTGCAATACTCAGCACTATCTTCTCTTCTGCAAGAAATAATGTAAACAAATATTAACAAATGCACACAACTTCAATGTTAATGTTCTCCTGTATGCAAATCATAGGTAACAACCTATCTGGAATTAACTTAAAGGTGCTTAGCAACCTATATGGGAAATAAGGCATAGAAAAAACTAATCACAGTTCCATGGGAATACAAGAGAAAATCAGCAAATACAAGGTAGCTGAAATAGAGACTTAACCCTTCACTAATGTATTAAAAAGAAGATACCCCCTTTGCCTCTGTTGGAGGTGCGTGCACATAAACAGACAGGCTTTGATACTACCATTTTTCCCAAGATGTTACTTCAGAATTTCTGAAAAGCTAATTAAGGAAAAGAACTGTCTGTAGTGTTTACGCAATGATGTAGCTTCCCTTTGCTGTGTGTAATTTTATAATACAATTTTAACTGACCAGTAGACCTTAAAACGCAGCCCACGTTAGCTCCACTCAGCAGAGCTTCACGCCATAGTCTAGGACCGGGCACAGACAGCACACCTCTTGCTTCCAATGCCTTGACTCTGGCTCAGTGCAGCACCTGAGGAACTGATGAGTCCAGTGACCAGAAGGAAATGTTCACAGCCTTCTAACTTTAATTTCAAAGGTCCAAGTAGGAAGGCAAAGACCAGGCAACAGCTGCCATTCACTGAAGAGTCTCCAATTAATGACAGGGCCATGCTAAAAGATAAGTGCTTTTCAGTTTTGAGGAAAATTACAGTTATTAGCTTTTGATCTGTATAATTTTCACTTCTAATTTAACTGCCCTGTTAAAACCTCCCTCTCTCAAAAATAAGCTTCACAAGTCTTTCCTCAAAGGTATGTTTATCACGTTCACATTCCCTAATGACATGTACATCTGACGCCTTCGATGTTAGGGAAAACCCTACCTTTTTTTTGCAATTAATAAGGCTGTTTTCAAATATCTAATGTATTGTTGACTGAAGAATATGGGAAGAAATGCAACCATTCCATCAAGCAATTACAAGATCTTTTTTTGAAGAGGACACCACCAAGTATTACTATTACATATACATGGGTCACTGCTTCAGACACAACACAAAGCCTGTTTCCTATCCAGTATGAATCCACTGGTAAAGCACTGTGCATGTAACACAACATGAAAACCATGCAAGTTCTGAATGCATTTTCTTCTACACAGCCCACGGTTGGTCTCTATAAAATAATAAATTCAGAAAACACTAGTGCAAGTTTTACATTTGATAATTCTGGGACAGACAACAAATCTCAAGTTTGAAAACCCAATCTTTAAATAACTGTCTGTGGGAAATAGGAATATTCAGGCATCCTACAAACCAGCTGACAAAAATGCTGATCACTTTTCTACGTATCTAGTTCTTTTACAATCTTCTATTCTTAACATGTTTAAGAAAGAGAATTCCTCTCCTTTTCCTCTTAGTTAGTATGTCTTGATTCATTTCTAATCATTAGTGGCAGTTTGCCTCTCTTTAAGCAGAAAGGTGTGCAGGAAGCCAGTGCAGCCTTTGAAGTTAATGAAGTTTGTTATTCACTGTTATCCATATCATTTTCCATCTTCTCAAACATGAAGTACGTCATCATATAATAAAAATCTGAAATTTTTGTTATGTGCTGTATGCTACTTCCTACTTATTCTAGGTTAACTAAGTCAAACTGAACCTGATGCTGATATTTGCCACCCTTCTTTAAGGCATCTCAATTCTATCCCTTGATAGTCGCCAACAGTATCTCACAGTACTACTGAATTAGTTTTTGACTCATTCTGACTTATCCTTTTTAAAGTTCTAAATATATGGTCATAACCTGCTTAACTAACCCTAGAGAACATGTAGAGATATTTGCTTTAATGGAGCATTTACTATAAGATGGTCTGCAAACTTGAGATATTAAAAGAGAGGGAAAAAAAAAAGTCAAATTAAGCATGCAATATTTATACAGAGATTACTTCATGTCAGTCATTTTTTCCTCTCAGATAATTTCATTCACCTTGCAAGCAGAAAAAACAACAGCCCCAACCTCAGGATTGTTGTATGGAAGCCAACTGCATGTATCTTATTTATTTTAATGGGGCTAATTAACAATGAAAAATAGCTCTTGCTACTGGGACCGCCAAAAAGGAATTTATGACAAGTACAGATTTGCTACCGCGCAGCTGGATGGTATTATTTAGAACTATTGTGTAGGTTCACTGATCTCCATCATATATTTATCAAAATAAACACCACATTTATTAAGCAAAACTGTTTATCGAGGCGTGATGTCTGCAGTTCTCTACAATGTTTATCCCAGAAAATAGCTTTCCATTCTTTACTCAGAGAAACCTTTGTAACAGCAGTCAGATTTTTATCCATTTTGAAAACCTGCGTCTTAAAGCTTTATCAGGACACTTGTAAGTACTGTTCCTTAATTCAAGATGGTCTAGGACATCCTTCTAAACTAAGGCTTTAAAAATGAAATTAAGAGCTGTTTTACATGACTAAAGCTAGAAGGAGGTAAGCACACAGGCACAAAGTAACCACTTGTCTTACTGAATCTTATGACAAGTATTCTTATTTAGGTTGTATTTTTAAGAAATACAGTCATGCATGCAGCCTGGTCAAATACACCCCATGCTAAAAATGTTCCATTTTTGAACTTTTAGATTTATGCCTGAATTCTCGATCTTGGCACTGCAGTGACTGTATATTAGTGTGTTCTTGCATGCATAAACCATTGGTACTTCACTTAAAAGTTTATGCAAAAACCTGTCACAATCTATGCTAATGTGCTTCTCTGAGGTTTTTTAAAGTAAAAAGCATGCATGAATATCAAAGAGCACACTGTAAATGATCGTTTCTAATCTTAGACATGTATCAATTATTCACTAGCTCGTTTTTCTTGTGCTTTATCTTATAGACTTCACCATGGCAACACTATTCTTCACTTCCTAGCCTTAATCAGTGAATCTGTAAACTAATATTAGATTTAGTTGCCGGATTACTTGATATTCTATTTATTACACCATAAGCACAGACATACCTCTCTTAATATACACAGCTTCCAAGATATCAATAAACTTTCATATGCTTAGCAATATTGAGTAACTTTTCCAAGAGCTAGCTAGTTCCTCTTTTACTGCTAAGCATAAATATGTAGCTTTGAATTACCACCAGCAAAATTCAGAATGGAATTTAATGTCTGGGTGAAGGCAGTACCAGTCCTTATATAAATTAGGAAATGGCCCACCTTTCAAACACTATAAATTATGAAATCACTATTAAGCTTTAGAACTAGATCACTTGTTTTCAGCAAGTGCCTTAATTAAAAAAATGTATTCACATCTGACATTCTTCTTAGTGGTACATGATTTACAGGGAATACAACTTATATTTCAGTGGTTTCTTTCCCTTCATGTTTTCCAGCATTGTTATACATGTATTTTTCCATCTTCTCAACAGAAATGCATCATTTTCTAACAGCTTTTGTCCCAGCTATTTGTCCTTTCCAGTAAGTTTCTTCTAATTTCTCTCTTCTAATTCACTTTCTTCACCCCTTTTTCCTGTGTTTTCCAACACTTTTGATCTTGTTAATTCTCACCTTCCTTTTGCCGCTCCATCACATGATCATACTTCCTCTCCCCTCTGTTTTGTGAGGATTGTTTAGCTATCTTGTTAATCCAAGAGACATCTTTAACACCTTAACGCTGCACCTTTCCTTCCCCCAAGTAGTAAAGCAGCACAGCAAACACTCCCTGTTTGCCCCACTCTTACACTTGCTTTTTTCACAAAGTATACAACGTATGGTACCGCTGCTGGGATCTCTAGGGAGCACTGAGTCACGCTGTGCTTTTGACCATATAATTTATTATCATCCTGGCAGCAATTTCTACTGTTTCTTTAATACGTAAAAATCTAAGTACAGTACTAAGAGCACAGAAACAGTGATGTAGACAGAGAGCTCATGGCCTTTCCTAATAAGTCCTTAATATTGTTCCCACATCATTCTTTGTTCAAATGATGAACTGTATAGTATTTCCCTTAAACACTAATTATCTTCATTACAGGTCAAAGGAAAAAAAGGGCAGAATCCGCTTTTCTGAAGGAGCTATATCACAAAAACTCAAAGACATAAAAGTCAGACCTTCCAGAGTCTTGCAGGAGGATGGCTATTACCTAGAGAGAAAAACTGTTAGTGGTTTATGCTCGGCTAAGACCCTACTGTCCAAGCCTGGCTAAGCATTCCCTTCAGGTCTGATCAGCAGTGGATTCCTACTGAAAATATTTTCTTTAAAATATTTTCTTGAAAATAGAAATTATTAGCCTTGTACTAGTTGGTGTCAATTGTCCTGTGACGGAGCTGAGGAACTTACAGTGGTTTCCTTGTGCTGCTCTTTCCTCTGAAATCTTCACTTGTGGAGTCCCACAGGGATCCACCTTCTTCCCACACAGCTCAGTACATCTGAAGATAACACGGTAAACTATGAAGCAAACTGGATCAGAAGTTTATTTATATTTTCACAGCTTCACCGTTGTCAACAAATATGTCCCAAGAACACAAGAGAAGAACTCATAGCTGACTGAAGCTACTTCCTTCAGGTAAAGAGATGATACTGAAAGGTCAGTGTCAAGGCCCTGTACACTGTGTCTTCACCCCTTCCTAGGGGGCCAGCTGGCTGAGCTTAAGACTAGCTCCACTGTGGGGCTGACAGGGAACTGAAAGAAGAGCTGTGTGGGAAAGAGCCGTAAAAAGCCTTGTCAGGACTTTCCCCCTTTTGCTACACTGAAGCTCAGAGTCTTGCCCTTGGTCCTTGACTGAGCCATGCTCCAGGTATACCTGTGCCTGACCACGTGCCCTGACCAGATGACTTGACCTCAGACTTGCTTGCTGACTACAGGCTTGTCCGGCAAATGGGGCTTTTGGCTGTCCCTGGATGCTGTCACCAGACTGCTCCACTCTTCCTGTTTGGGCAGCGTTAGACTGTGTTCTTCATCGTCACCCCTGGCTGCCATCACTGCCCCTTGCAGAGCAACCTCATCCTGCTGCTCCCCAACAGCTGGGCTCAAACACAGAAATATATTAATCTCCCAGTAAGGGATGACGGTAATGTCCTACCTAAGAAAGCCACAGCCTCAAATACCACCGAAAAATGCATGTACTTAACACTTTTTTAACTACTTTTTCCCATCCATCCTTGACAAGGTCACCACACCATGTGATGTACAATATATATTATATTTTGAGTCACAATACACACAGTCAACCATAATTATCCATATTCTGACATAAATTCTGAGATAAAATGACAAACCTCCAGCACACTGCACTTCTTTCAGACAAAAGAAGCTGCTCCACCAGCAACAGAGGGCACTAGGATTACACTTACAGTTCAGTTCAGCTGAACACACTGCAACTCCTACTTCAGCTTCTTTGCTCCTGCTCAAACTCTAAGTCACTAATTCTCAGTGATCTCCTCAAAGCTCATTGAAGAACTGCACGATCTTGACCACTTTCCATACACAAGGCAAAACTTATGCTCTTGATTCACTCTCTTCATTAATACACTAGATTGCATATACACCAATGAATTCAGGACCAATTCTTACCCATAAAGCACACAATTTGCACTATGCAGAAACACAGATTCCAACCCCAGTAATGAAGTGTAGTATTCTCAGATTGCAGTACAATTTGCAATTATTTCAACAACAAAAAGAAACCCAAACAAACAACAGATCTTTGCTATGACTAAGATAGCTTGAAAAGTCTCACAGGCAGCAAACAGACTGCACAAAGCCCATCACTGAACAGGAGAACAGCACAGTCTGCTCTAGAGGCTACCAACCCATTACAGCACCCATCAGAGAGGCTTCACAAGTGATACCAGAGCAGAGAAAGCATCACGTAGTTAATTTGAAAATGTCTCCTATGACACTTCTGGAAGTTTATTGAAAGAATTAAATCAGCACTTGTGTGCACGCTGTCCTCTTTGCATGAGTACGATGGGCAACCCCTATGCTCGCATCTGCTCTTGACATTTAGTACCAGTCGTAAGGTGGATACTACACAGAGGAGAAAGTTTCCTCCTCAGACTTCACTCACTTTCCTAAATACAAGCGATGAGCAACTCCATAAATAGGGCATGACTAAAATACATCTTGCATTAATTGACTTTTTATGCCATAAAATTAAGATAATAAGGTTTCAGAGCTTGAACCTCCAATTGTTAATATATAAATTATACTTCCTAATTAAATTAGAATGGTAATTTTTCAAGCAAATGAGCAAGATTTTTTTTATAAAAGCCTAACCACAGGAACCAATAATACTAACAAATTTCTGCTGAAAGTACTGAAAACTATCGGCGTCCTGAAATAAGACTTTACTGTTAAACCCTGTCATAAAACTTAGATTGAGTTAATTAAAAAAATACATAAAATACTTCTTTTGAGAAGAAATTGTTTATTTAAAGTCATAACAAATAAAATAAACTGCTACTTGAAATTCTTTCCTTAAACAAACTTGGGTATTTTGACATTGTTACATAAAAAATGCTATGCTTGTTATCTTTCACTTCAACCACCAGCTAAGTCTCAACAACCTCTTTGTTGCTCAAACTCTTATGATGAATATTAAACAAGATTATGCTAGAAGGGGTTGTTTTCCCATCTAACATATTTGTCCATTTGATCAGGCACACTGAAAACATAAAGTCACTCAAGTTATGCTAGTACAGAAAACATGGACTGGTTGATACTAGTAATACTAAGCTCTTTTTTTTCAGTTTGTTCTTTATCTACATACAACTTAGGGTATTAGTTCATTAACTACATCAAAGATAACAGATTGAATATCAGGTTGTGCAATAAATTAATTAGCTCCCAAGTTTGGCTATTAATGCAATGCATGTGAGCGTAATGCACAGACTGCTCCAATATGACCATAATGGTTTCTGACTTTGTGGATCTTATCATGGTGGTATAATTGACAGGTCAGAGATGATTTGAAGCCATCAGGATTGCTGTTAGAAAAGAAGCACACAGTGCATCTAGAGGGTTGAGGAACACCTGGGCATGCTCACTCTCCAACCCATTAAAAAAAACACAATAGTCAAATAAAAGGAAAGAATTGCACTGTTGATCTACGTGCAAAGTGCCGTTAACAATGAGTCAATTATTGTCTAAAAGACAGGAAATGTAATTTAGCAAGATTCCAGCAACGAGTCTTGCTAAGCCAACACAGATTCAGTCCAGTTGCTTGTAACACTGCTTTAGTGGGTAAACCCACAGCTACCATACTGCATGAAGAGCATCCTTTGTGCCACTGCTCTTCTGTCCCTAGAGCAGCCCACCAGTGATCACTAACATAATTCTGCTTGGATCATGAGCAGGTCTAGAGACTGGAAAGCCACCAGCAGTGGTGATGACTCTGATAGTTAACACACCAGGATGCCAGTGACTTCCACCCTATTGTTGCTTGTACTGGACCCTTGATGCCAACACGCAGCTTGTACTTCAACAGTAATCACAGGAATCACTAAGCAGTGACCAAACAGCACTGTTAGCCTTTTTTAATCCGGACGAACTCAAGAATTATTAAATTACAAAGTAAAATTGGATCCCTCACAAGTATGAAGCATACTTAAGAATACTTCAAAAGGGTGTATGTTGGAATAAATACTTTCTCTGAAAGTCTGCATACAGCATCAAACACACCATCTGCATCTGCCCCCAGCAGAAAAAACTTTTTGTGTGGTATCATGTCCAGAGTTGCAGCAGGAATAAACTCTTAAAGGTGATGGTGGTGACTCCTCAAAGACAGAGAACTCAAGTACATCCCAAAATGAAGTTGGTATTTGTTCTGGCTACCAGTATTTGTCCTAGTACCTGCTTTGTACTACAAAGTGATGTATCATGTCTGGAATTATGCAGATTCTGCACTCCTCTTGCACAGCTCTGCACTCCTCTTGATTCAGTCATGACTTTCCATGGGCACATGATGGAAGTTACTGAGATATTCTTCTGCTAAATAAGAGCTTATAAGAAAACGCTGAAACATGCTTCAAAAACAGCCTTGCAAGTTCATCACCCTTCTCTGTCAACAGCATCCTGCAGCACAACAGCTCATAGCTAGAACATTTTGTCTGCCCCTGTCCTCAAAAATTTAACTCTAAGCTTCATTAATCACAGAGTCCCCACTGAAAGCAACACAGGAGCTATCAAAATAACTCATACAAGTGCTTCATCTAATCCAGCACACTGCCTGTTCATTAGCCTGTAGCAGATGGTTTGACAGAAGGTGCAAGAAATTTGTCAGTGGACAGTTCTGGAACTGGAAGGTGTCTTTTCGGTTATTCCACATAGTTTGCTTGTATTTTGAAGCATAAAGATTTATAGCAGAAAGGATGTAAAAAATACTGAAGTAACATACGTTGCATGCATGTATTACACTTAAGCATCTAACCTTTTGTTGTAGAAAAAAACAGCATCTTCTCATTGCTCAGATATTTTTTTGTCAGTTAATTGCCTCAATTAATGACACACCATCTAAAAAGATCTTGCATACTTGAGGATTTTTGACTTTATTGCACAGTCATTTACTCTTCTGTCAAAAAAGGCAGACAGAACACACAATTCCTTTTCCTCATAAAGTCTTATATTCTGCATGTAGTTCTAAGTGAAAAGAGTTGAAAAGTGATGACCTTCTCCATCTTGCTTTATATGGAAGGTTTACCAAAGTCTGTTAATCATTGTTGCCAGTCTCCAACTTCAATTTCTCCTCTCTTTCTCTACAGCAAATGGCTGCACGTAAACAGAGATCTTCATGTCTTTGCTGACAACTAAGTCATATGGTTAGGTCAGGAAATCTTATCTATCTTATTTATTAAGCCATCAACACAGAAGAGTATTAACTCTTGATGCCTCGGTGGTGTGTGTTTTACATTATTCCTTTTGTTGAAGAAGTTGATCTTCATATCCTGAACTTCACACCACACAAACCTAATACCCTGAATTTCACACCACACAAACTTACTCAGAATCTTATGCAATTTCCAGTCAGCAAAATAACCTGTCATCTGCAAGCATACTGATGTTAACTTTTCACCCAGCACAGTATCACAGTGCTCTATCAATAGGCAGCAGTTTTATTGCCTTTGAATTCTTTTTCAAACACCCTTTTTATGATAATTTATGATTTTTATAATAAAACACCAATCTAGAATTTTAACCTACTATAACTGCTACTGTAATAATTCTGCAGACCCACAAACTATCTAAAGAGCTACATGCCACAGTAACACTTGAATATGGCTTATGTGGCATATTAAGGATACATCTATTCTTCTCCATCTCCCAGGAGGGAAAAAAAACAGCCAAACTAATTAACAGAATTTATTTAGATCTTTGAAAACAACAGAAAACCAGGTCAGCCATTTCCTCCTTTTCTTCACCTTTTAATAGTGCCAGAAATGAGAAGCAGAGTCTTAATATTACAGTTAGCTTCAGACACATTTGAATACTGCCGTTTATTAGATGGATTCAGTGGCCTAAGTACCCCAAGACTTTCATCACTCACAAATTGTTCTAGAATCCTGGAGGCAGCACACGGATCCTCCCAAAGGATGGGGAACTTTAATCAGATTGTTCAAAGAATGAAGACTCATTTGTGAATAGCAGGACCTTAGATACTGCTTCTATATACCTCAAAGCTAGGCATTAGCATGTGAATTGCTAGAGCAGAATTATTAAGAGGAAAAAAAGGCTACACAGCAATGCTTACAAGGCAGAAGAAAGCAAGCATTAATAAGAAAAAGATGGCATAGAAAAGGCAGCTACAGCAACCTTCCTGTCCCATGGTGTGTTTCCCTCCACTAATAACTTTGACTGTAGAAACTATGGGAATCATAGTACTTCCCATTTTTATAATTCACAACCTATTTAAAAAAAAAAGAGAAAATTCTTTACATATATTTATAAATTTAAATTGTAAATTCACTTAAAAGATTCAGTGGAAAGCTGGCAAAAGCCAATCAAGTCGTCATATGAAATACTGGCATTTAGACAGAACTTTGCACACTGCTCAGTCTGTCAGAGATACGAACGTGCTCTTGACGATCCTTCTTCCCCTCATATTTGTGGAAATTGCAATTGTGCAATGAAATGTAGGAAGGTATTCAAAAAGTCAGCTTGGCGTGAAATGGAATAACACAGACTCTTGTGAAAAATGTATTCAAACTAGTAGATGTAGAGTCATATGCTGTACTTCAACTGGGACACTGCTGGCTTTCAAAAGACTTTACCTGCTCTCATTTCTCTTCTCTTGAATGTGGTAATTTCTCCCCCTTCATCCTTTATTATGCTCTTCATTCACTCCATGTCTATTCAACTCTCCCTCCCTCCAATGCCATCTCATCAATCTATTCTTTTCCACAATGTAGAAATGACATTTAGTTTTGCAATCTTTGCTTCTTCTTTTATCTCTCTTTTCAGGATTTCATTTTTCAACTCCTGGTTATACAGTAAGACTAAACTTGTTGAGAGTGTACAGCATGCCAACACCAACAGCATGCTTCTGAGTGCTGCAAGGTTTAATTATGATTAATCATTAGTGATAGAAAATAGTTTTCTATTCTCCTTTCTGAAATTAAAAGGAACAGTGTATTGATTTTAATTTGTTATGGGTTGATTTCCTATTTGCATGGTATGGATTAATTTCAAGATGACTTCTGTAAAATGACTTGCAAACAAGACTGCTGTATGATGCTGCAAAAGGCCAGAACTGAAATAACATGTAATAAACCCCATCCCTACTTACACTGAGTCAAGCATTGTGTTGGAGCATGTGACTCCACAAGTATTTTTAAAAGGAGGAGCAGAAGCTTTAATTTTGCAGTGTTATTTTAGAGCTATTCTTTCTGACAGGTGCCCCAATCCCACTTGTGACTCTGCACCCCTTGTACAAAATCTTGCAAAGATACTGAGGATATTAAGCTGTAAGATACACGCTCATCAAAGTGTCTTGCCTGAATAAACTGCAGCTATTACTGCTTTCAAAATATCCATGAAAACTTAGAATTTATGAAAATTAAGGAAAAAAAAGAAAGTGGATCTGGTATTTTATTAAAAATAAACAAGTATTATTTAGGACTCTCCAGCTGACACTAAGCATTCCAAGAAATATTACCTGCTTTTGGCACCTGTTTTAAACTTCCTATGAAGAATCATCAGGGGTTTTTTGAGATATATCTCTTTAAGGAGAGCATCAGAATCCCAAGTGCTGCAGAATAATTAAAATACAGATTTCAGGTCGTCGTTGCTAAAGCTAAGAAGCTTACGTGATCACGAGGTCTGTGAACATCTCTCTCTTCTCCTCCCAATAGTTTTCTCCCAACTGCTTTGCAGATATTACTGATTTTTGGCAGGATAACAGCTAAATTGCTACATGGTCTACGGAAACAGATGGCCAAGTGAAGAACAACCTTCTGATGAACAGCTCCAGTAAATGTCCTTAATGAGATAAAGGCTGGAATATGGATTCACATCATATTACGCATTAGCAGAACACACATGGAGAGACACTTTACCATGCTTTCAACAGAGTAAAACCATTGATCATAATAATCAGATGAACCATAAGATAAATATTCATAAGAAAATGAGCTTTACTAGCTCCAGACTTCACAGGAGGATAGGCTCACCACTAATGATGATCACATTTAATCAGGAGACAGAAGAAATAGGCAAATATAATATGGACGAGGCAGATCACTTTATTCTGAATTTTCAATCTTCTAACAAATATTGTGTAATTAAAATTTTAATAGCCAAAATAACCTCTCTCTCAGAGTATGTATTGCTACAAATATCTCTAATGAGCAATGCATACAACTTTTTATGTATATAAAATGTAGAATTTTAAGGCACTGAAAATGTTCATTTAATAATAACCAAGCTGAAAGTGCATCTATATGCTAAGCAGGATCCCTTATACAATTTCAGAACAAATTCCAGTGAAGTTAATGCATACCACTTCCCTTCCATCTCCTTTCAAAACTCATCACACTGGGGGACACCAAGAAAAGTAGAGACTGTTGAATTCTGTGAAGTCTGTTAAAAATGCCTGCTCAACAGCTATGTATGGAATTACCCCTTGAAGAACAGCCCACTCTGCTACAGCACAATTAAAAACAATTGTTATGTCACTTGTTGCCTGTCATTTCACCCTCAGTGCCAATACTAACTGCAGGGTCGTTTGTAGTATTACATCACACACACAGAAGTTGAAGTCAGGCTCTGGCAGAGCAGCAGTAGGGTTGTCACGCTCTACAAGTAAGCCTGCTGCTAATGTAAGAGAAATCAGTTTGCTTTCTGGAAGCATCAGTTTGTGTGTTCTTTATAACTAGTACAAGAGCACGTGGCGTTTTTCCCAAAGAAAATAGCATCTACTCAAATGATTTTTGCATTTGCACAGAATTAGATTTTTAGTGAAGACACCTTAAAGAAAATATTAAGTAACAAAAAGGATGCAGTAGTTGATTTAATCCCTAAAAAAATCCCCCAAATCTGAACTGTGTTGGTTTTATCCAACTTGTCAGGTACACATCCAGTGATCACAATGGAAGCCCTGCAGTGAATGAATATAGGTGCTCTCTTCCCAAATAAAGCCTTCTACAAGTTGAGATAAAGATTCTTTTTCAGAGCTTTCTTGTGCAAAGAGCCTATCTTTGAAAACCAGTTCCTATCTAAATAAGAATAGACCTAGTATTCAATTTAAAAGACAGCAATATCCTATACAGCACTGCTGAATGTCTTCCACTCCCTTGCATATGCAGCACACAGAAAAGTTCCAATCTCACTTCAGAGAGGTGCTCTGGCCTGGAATCCTATGGCAAGTTTGTACACCCTGTCACAGCCTGGTCTGGAGGCCTCACAATTTCTGCTCCAAGACAAACGACTTACTACGATGAAAAGACTAAAACAAATCCATATCACGACAATCACTCTTTTACAGCAGTGACTAGCACTTGTATTTAAAGTCATTTCAAAGTACTCGAATCATCTGTGCTCTTACATAACTGAAATAAAACAAAATGTTCTACTGCAAAGCATGGGCTAATATTTTATAGACATTACTATCACTATTGGTATTATCACTTGCTTTGCTCTAGCTCATTTAAAAATATTCCAAGGGATTTATTGGAATCTTTTTTTTTGTACCAATTTTCAAGAATTGAGTCTTAAGTATGAGAGCGAACACATACTACATTTTTACCTCTATGCTTTTAGACATTTGCCTAAAGTATCTAAGGACATTTCTTGGTTAACATGGATAATGTAACAAAAAGTCAATAAAAGCTATGATTTTTACCAAGGCTATATTGAGAAAGAAAACTTAATTACCAGGGACATAAATTCAGGTTTCAAATTTAGTTCTCACCTCCTGTGCCCATAGTCACCAAAATATTCTAGCATCGTTTCTCCAGCCTGACACTGCCATCTATAGCAGTGTCCTACTATAAATGCTTGCAGCAATGTTGCTGCTAACAGAGAACAGACCAAGTGCTGGTGCTGTGAACAGAGTTCTGTGGAAGATGGGTTTGGGTGATAACATTAGTACAAATACTGGTAACCAGTCACTTTTAACTGGTGGAGCTGCCACAGGATTAGCACAGCAGCCTACTGATTTCTAGTCTAGATGTGATCCTCCAGCAGGAGCCATGGCACTCCTCTCAGAACCAGGTTGGTATATATATGCAAGTCAGACTTTTCTTGCTAGAAAAAAGAAATGAAAATCCATCCACCTCACAAGGAATTTGAAGGAACACTGATTTGAAAAAGCACTCTGTGCAATTTCAATCAAAGTTCGAACACTTTAAGTCCTCAAATGTAGTGTGAAGCCAGTCAGGAGCTCATGGAAGGTACTGCAGAACTTCACCAGCAAACTATAAACCTTTCAAAACTCTCCACAGGGCTGCAAGTTTGGAAAAGCCAGCAAAAATTCCTAAGCAATATCATAATGAAATCTATGCTTAGGTTCACAGGTATTCAGTGAATAGTACTGACCAGTACCACTCCACCACAAATTATTTTGACATGTTTATAAATAAATATTCACACAGCTCACAACTTATATTTATCAGAGGCCATTAACATCAGGAAGCCAGCAGCACTCAGAAACAGACTCTATCAATAAATGTGAGATGATAAGGGTCTCACATTCAAGATGATCCTGATACTGGAACTGAGCAATATTCAGAAGTAGCCTGTACTGTATCACTTTTTTATTCCTCACTTTCAAGTCAAACCCATAGCTGAGGTGAGTCAAGTACGTACGTGTCAGGCTAGAGGGGCATTTCAGATTTCTTTGCTGCTTGTTCATGCTGGTCATATACAAAATACTTGAATGCTCACTGTGACAGCCATTGGAACGCAAACTTCACAAGCTTCCCAAGTCCAAAGCAAAAGATCTAACTAGCAAGCATGGACATAGTTTCTATTTCAATTCCCCAGGAGAAGCTGAGAGATACACACCCCACACCATCCTACAGGCTGGTAATAGTGGGATTCTCCAAGAACCAGCTTCTGTTCCAGACCTTGCTCCAACACAAACAGACATGGAATCCGCAGCTGGGCAGGTTTCACACTCAGAGGAGTGTTGTCACCACTACAGTTCAAAGTGTAAGTGGGTGGGCAGAAGCACCTCTTCTTCCCAAATGTTACATTAGCCCTCCTTATTGAACTAACTTAATGGGAAATGGTCAGTGAATTTGGCCTAAGTCTGTAAACAGGCTTGCATCAAGTAAACAAACAACACCCCTGCACAAACTAGCTGCCTCTCAAATCAGCCACTGATCTAGACTGCCTACTTAGTAACATGTATGTCTAAAATTATCATAATTATGCATAATGACATCTGAAGAGGCTATTAAACATTATTTGAGTTTTAAGCCAATTCCACACTACAAAACATCGGATTCACCTTAAATGTGGGATGCAAATTATCTCACATTTGTTCTTACAACTCCCTCTGAAGCAGCTGGTATTAGTCATTGCCACAGACCCCAGGTTTAATTTAGAACATTTCCAACAACCAGTCCTCCGGGCAATAAAACTAAAAGCGTATGAGCTGCATTATGAAATTCTATCCTATAACAATAATGTTAAAGCTAGCGACTGCCTTTCTGTACACACTACGATAAGATTCATGACTCTAACAAGTGCATTCCTGGTCTTACGTTCTTGTCCAAATTCAGATGGAAATTTATTATATGAATCACTGCTATCCTCGTCTGCTTGCAGAGGTAGGATGATCTCCCCTTTCAAGATTTTGATCTTAACAGTCCAACATAAACTGTTTTAGCAACTATGGAAATCAGTCTTAAATACAGTCAAATCAAATAAAACCTTTATACCACAAAACACCCCTTTTATTTTATGGAAACATAATGTGTCATTATTTATTTTACCATGATGATGTGCTAGCAGATTAATACAGACTGGGAAAAACATTAACAAACTAAACAGTCCACCTTTGAAAGAGAAAATACAATTTTCATAGCTGTAAAATATTAGCAGTGGTAAAATTTAAAATCTCAAATATATAATTTAGAGTTCAGTGAGCCTGCAGAAGAGGTTTATACTTGTCAAGAACATCCAGGCATTACAGGACTAAATAAAATAATAAAAACAACAATGACAAAAAAAAACCCACAACAAAAAAAAACATACATTTAATTCCTTACTGAGTGGAATCTCACTACAATTAACACAAACCAATGAGCATAACTGCCAGGTGTTTCCATCATTGTAAAATGGCAGATGCTATCTGGAAAACTTAAATTATTTATCAAACAATTGCAAATATCATAAAATTCAGTAGAGCCAGTCATTCAGATGGCTTCTAATAAATGATTTGCTATGGCTCTAATGGAAAGCAGGAGTTAGTCAGAAGCATTTGCTATTAAGCAGCATCATCCTATTGTTTTGAAATTCTACCCAGACACATCCAGAAGTGACATATGATGAATCACATGAGAAATATATTCTCCTGCTATTGAAATATTATCCACAACATCCAAGAATCAACACAAATGAAGAAACAAGTCATTCTGGCAGGTATGTGTCACAACGGAGAACATGCAGATTTTTTATCTGCACAGACTAAAAATGTGTGGGTTTTTTTTTTCCTGCTTAACAAAAATAAGGTGCCCACATAGTTTACCACATCAACAGCACCATAAATACCAGCCAGGGCTTCTTTGGAGCATTAAACGATGCCTATATAGCACAAAGGCAACTTCCCAGTAATAACAGGTTGTATTGTATTGTTCAAGGCTAAAAGCAAAAAGCTTTCCTTCTACTGAAATGAGTAGACTCTTTGTCATTCCAGGAGACCATACGACACTGTTAATGGTGAAAAGACACTACCAAAAGCTGGGAGCAAACTCGGTTTCAAATTCAGGTTAAGGAATACAAGGCCAATGGACAAGCAGAGGTGGGTAAATTGTATGAGATATTTATTTGATTAAAAAAAAAACACAACAAATTGCCTTCATAAAGTGTGTATTTTAAAATAATATGCTAATCTGCTGTCAACCACATTCAAATTAATAGGATATGTTAAGTAAATGCTTGGGAAGAATTAATTTCCAATTTTTGAGAATAAAATCTAGCAACTCTACTTAGAACAATGTCATGAAACAACCAGCCCTCTGGTCCAGAATACTAGCTTGGTTTCTACTGGTTTCTAGAACTACAGATGCACATGATTACAATCTCCCATGGATGGATGTTAAGGTGCACAGTGGCAGGTCAAAAGGAAACAAAAACAAATAGTAACATAGGAAACTGTTATTAGATTAAGAAAAAAAAGAAGAAATAAATTTACCACTAAGGTGGTTGGACCCTGGCTCCAAGGAGACTGTGAAGTCTCCGTCCTTGGAGATGCTCAAACCTCACCTGGATAATGTCTGAGCAATTTTATCCAACTGGACCTGCTTTGAGCACAGAGGCAGGACTAAATGACATCTGGATATCCTTTCTAATCTAAAATACTCGACAGTTCAATGCTTTTCCTTTAAAATTCCTCTCCCTATTGAGATATACTTTGTCATTTACACAAATCTCCCATATATTTGTAGTGGTTTGAAAAAAAAATAATCAGAATTCTCCTTTCCAAACAATCATGACAAGATCATTGCCACAAATGATATAATGTTACACATTTGGTACAGTAAGACTCATTTATTTTATGTTAGTTCTGTCACCGGAATCTGCTGAAATACAGTAGCTCAAATAAAAGCCTAAGATTCATTTACAAAATAATAACCAGTACTGATCCTTGCAGCCCATTATCACTCCTTCAGTCTGCATCACCCACATGTTGCAGGCGTTCCAGAGAGAACTGACAGGACAGAAAACAAAGAAAACAGATCAAAAAAGCTCGAGTCACCCTATAAAAAGTATTGCATGAGTCAGGTGTGCACGTACATCAGCCCTTGCATCTCACGCTTAAGACATACTACAGAGGACAAAGCCACGAGTACCTTTGTTCAAGTGCTTCAGAGGTGACCTTAACGAGGATACAGTAAAAGCATTCTGCGTGTACCTGTGGATACTACTGTCCCACACTTATCTACACCACGGAAACCATTATTTTTTTCCTCTAAAACCCGGCTTTTTAAAAAATAAAGCCGCACCACCACGAGGCCTCCAGAGCCACTTTCTTTCCACTCTTTAAATAAGAACGCTATTTTTAAGACGCATCGAGATGGGAGGGAAGCGCATCTAAAAATAAGTTTTGCTGGCTGTCCGCGGGCCACTGCCTTTCCGCACGCCCGTCCCCGGCAGGACAGCCGGCCCCAGCCCCTCGCCCCGCCGCCTGAGGCGGCCCCGGGGCGGCAGGTGGGGCGGCGGCTTTGTCTCCGTTCGGGCGCCAAGCAG